>NDXB01003255.1:104045-205578 GCA_002631895.1 Agapornis roseicollis | reverse complement strand
TTTTTTTTTTTTTCTGGGGGTGGGTGGGGGGAGGGAGGTTAACGTTTGCATCTCCCTAAGGGAAAGATCCCACCAGCCAACCCAGCTCCGCCACTGCTGCATCCCTCCATTCATTTTTATGGTCACCAGCAGCCTATCCCGGTAGTGGAAGGTGCAGAGAAGTGGGAGGCAGAGAGAGAAGGAGGGACGGAGGGAGGGAGAGATCCGGACAGCGAGAATGGCCGAGAGAAAGAGGAACTGGAATAAAGAAGATGACCTGCCCGTGTATCTAGCGAGGCCGGGTACGACAGCCCAGACACCGCGACAGAAGTACGGGGGGATGTTCGCTTCCGTGGAGGGAGCCTACGAGAACAAAACCATCGACTTCGACGCCTATAGCGTGGGGAAGAAGGGGTCCCGGACCCCGCGGAGCGGCAGCCGGCACGACATGCTGGACGGAGGAGACAACTACAGCGAGACCGCCAGCGACATCAGCGAGGTCTCCGGTTCCGTCATCAGCTCCCCGGGCGACCGGGAGGACAAGACCCCGGGCGTGGAGATCAAATACCCCATGGGGAAGGAGCTGCTGCAGGGCCAGGACAATGGGCAGGTGAGCAGGGACAGAGCCGGGGAGAGCGAGACCCCTCGTCTCTGCGAGCTGTGCCGAGCCGTGCTGTACAGCGCCGAGCCGTGCCGTACTGAGCCATGCCGCAGAGCCCTGCTCTCCGGAGCAGGGGTACGGGGGCCGCCTTCGCGGAAGGTAGGGGAGGCGGGGGCCCTCATTCGCGGCACGGTGATGCTACAGGAGGAGCCCGGCTGGCCCCTAAACTAATCTCACTTGCCTGAGCTTAGTGGGGCGGGGTGTGTGTGTGTGTGAATGACTTCAGAAATCGTTTTCCTTTGTAAGTGATGGCGATGAGTTTTCTTCGTTTCCTTCGTTTCCTTCCCTGCCGTTAAAACGGCGCCCATGCCGGATAGCCTGGAGGGCAGCTCTGGCCCCCTTGGTGCCTTCCTGGAACAAAGCAGCCCCCGCTGCACTTCTGGGCTCGCAGGGAAAACTCCGGACTGTCCCAGGGACAGACCAGGCTCTGTCTCGGCCCCGGCTCCCCCCGCGCTTTTATTGTCTCCCGCAGGGCGGGAGGAGCAACCACAACCTTGGCCCGGGGGCTCCCTACCTCTGGGGCTGCAACCTGGTCTCCTATTGCAGACTTCAGGAAGAAGAGAGGCCGGTGGGGCTGGCCAGCCCCTGCCAGCTGTGCTTCTCCATCTTAGCCCTGCCGGTGGCAACCAGGCTGCAGGCAGACCCGGGGGCCTGGCTCTCTGGGGAACAGGGACTGTCACTGATTTGTCCTTAGGAGGAAATGTGGCCTTGCAGTTGTGGCCTGGAGGCTGTATGGCCTGCTCACGCTGTTGTGCCATAGGCTAAGAGGGGAGTTTCAACTCTTTGCTCTCCCTGGGGTGCTGGTCCTCTCTGGGCTGGCAGCTGGGTGCAGGGGACACACAGCCTCCCATGCAGCTTGGTGAGTGCCCCACTGCAGTGGGACACCAGAGTGAGCAGGCAGGGCTTGGTGGGACACTGTGCCTGCGACGGTGCCCCTTCACTGCAGCAGCCTCAGGGTTGCCTTCAGAGGCTGCCAGCTGCACTGCAGTCTTCTCTTCCCCAGCTCACCTGAACCGGTGTCTTTTCTATCAGCACCTTGGGCAGTGTGGGAGGGCATGATGAACCCTGAAGTCCTCTGTCTGCCGGGACATCCCTGATGCCTCCTCCCTGTGTTCCCTGCTGCCTGGTTCAGCCTGGGACTCGGGTAGTGAGCCCATTGTATGCTACCTCTGGATCTCACTGTGATTCCTGAGTTGTCTGGCTCTGGATTAGACTGGGAAGAGGTGGGGGTGGAGGTTTGCGGTAGAGTTGTCAAGATCTGGTCACTGGCTTAGGAAGGTGTGCTGTGAGCAGGAGCCACGTGCCTGACCCCTGTGCAGTGGTGGCTGCAGCATTTTGCAACCTCTGAACAGTGATCTCAGGGGAAATGTGTCAGGGATGTGGCTGGGTGGGAAATACTTTCCATCTATGTGTGTGTCATAGGGGTGGGTGTGCTGCTTGTCATGGAGGGATTAACCTAGGCGCAGCTCTGCAGTACCTCTTACCCTTCCTGCAGTTGTTCATGGAGACTCCACCACGGGTGGAGAGAGGCACTCTGTGAGTCAGAAGAGATAGAAGGGTTTCAGCTCACCACTTTTCCTCTCCAGCTGCTGCTGGCACAGCATCATTCTGGGCTCGCCAGGCTGCATCACCCACAGCCTCCCTGGACGCAGGGCAGGGCAAACAGTGGCACTGGGACACTGACAAGGAGAGCAGAGCAAGGCAGTGCTGTTGTGGTCAGAGCCATTGGTGCGGACAGAGCAGGCACTGCCATCTGGGGACAAAGCAGTGCAGTGCCATGGGGTCAGAGCTGGCACTGCAATGGGGACAGAGCCGGGCAGTGCCATCAGGGTCAGAGGCACAGGGACAGAGCAGGCAGTGACATTACCATGTGCTGCTCAGTAGGACCCACAGCCGAGGGTTACTTCCCCGATTCCCACCCGCGGGGCCCCGCCGGTGACCTGAGCGTGCGGCGGGGCGGTGGCGGAGCTGGGGGGGCGGTGTTTCCCAGCGCCGGTGCGGGAAGGAGGGAGGCTCAGGCTGGATTGATGGGCTGGGAAGGGGGGCCGAGGCGGTAGGGGTGGGGGACAGGAGGGAAGGAAGCGCTTCCTGGGTTGAGCTGAGCGAATCCTGCTCCGACCTGCAGCCGGGAGGGCGCTGCTGCCGCCGGGAAAGGCAGCGCTCGCCGACCCCCCCGGGAGCTGCGTCCCTGTTTCATTGCAGCCGGAAAAAAAGGTGCCGGGTTTGCCTGACTCCCCTTGCTCTGGGCGAGGAAACTTTGCCTCCATTACCCAGCACTGCTGCCGGGTCTCCCCCGCCCCGCCCCATCACCCCATCGGGCTCTCAATTATTATTCCTCTCATTACCTCCGATATTTTCCCGTCGGGCTCGGCTCGCTCCTCGGGGTGTGTGGCGTGCGCCCGGCGCTAGCGAGAGCCGACATGTCTTACCAGGGCAAGAAGAGCATCCCCCACATAACGGTAAGCAGGCTCGGCACGCAGCTGCCGCTGCCCTCGCTTCTTTGTTCGCGGGCAGGGAAGGGCGTGAGGCGGGAGCGCAGCGGCCGCGCAGTGCCCCGCGGGTGGCGGCGGGGAGCTGATGCGGGGCCGGGGCTCCACGGTGTGGACGCGAGCGGGCAACGGTGCCCTCTCCTCCTCCTGCTGGAGCTCTGGGATGGGAGTGATTTTGTGTTTTATTTCTATACGTATATGTATATATAATTTTATTTTTCTATTTTATTTACCTTTTCCCTTTCCTCGCCCTCCGCACAGCCGGGGCTCAGCGCCGTGTGCTGAGGGCAGAGCCTGGGGTCGAGGCGGGGGGTGGAGGCCCGGCGGCGGTGGCGGGGCCAGGGGTGCCGTCCTTCCCCCCGAGGAGCAGGGCTTGGGGAGGCTCGGCCGCCGGGTGAGGCAGAACAAAAGAGGGAGGGGACGAGCCGCAGCACAACGTGCCCCCCGCCGCCCCCCGGCAGCCGGGGCGGGCTGGGGATGCGGAGAAATAGGAGGGGGGAAAACGGGAGGGGTAGGAGCGTGGAAAATCAAAGAGCGCCATGATGCCAGCATCAACACCTCTGCGCGCTATTAATACATCAGCCATGGTAGGGATCAGGAGTCAAAGAGTTAATCATAACCATCCTCTTCCTAGCTGTGCCTGCCTCCCGCTAGATGCTTTTATCCCCGAGCACTAGTACAATAGAGTGTGCTTTCTGTGCCAGGAAGAGAGGATGTGGGTCCTTTGATTCAGTATGATGTTTCCCCTAGATACATGGGATCCACAGGGGCTGGATAAAGATCAGGCAGAGCTAGAGGGGAGCCGGGCTTCAGGAAAACCTCCCCTAGAGTTTGGTCACCCAGAGGTTTTCCCCAACACTGGTGCTGATCTTCAGGCTGGTGCCTACTGTCCTCTTGGGCGGCTGGATCAGTGGGTGATGGGGTCACTGCTGTTGGGTGTGCAGAGAAGAGTGAGCCCAGGGAGGCTTGGGGTCATGGAGCTTGCCCAGGAAAAGCTGGCACTGCCAGGTGCCAGGCGCAGGGCAAGTTTCAGTAGCTGGAGTGAGGTGATGGGTGGGTGTGGCAGCTTCCGGAGCAAACCTGATGGTTAAAGGCATTATTTGAGCCGGAGGTACAAGGCTTGTACCTTGTTAATCCTCAAGGAAACCTTGAGGTTTCCTCGATATTAAAATCCCACTCCATTAGCCAGCATACTTGTTCAGGAGGAAAACTCCTTCCACAAGCAGTTTTATGATACCAAAGTGCTGCATTTATGCAGTTTTCCACTATCAACAGGCAGCAGTGTGTGGTGGTGAGGATGAGCCTGGGTATTGCGGTGTCTCTTTGGGCGATGTCTCCTCTTGCTTTCATCCTCAGTGTATCGTGTGACTCAGGGTACCCCAGGATGGGGACAGGCTCTTGCTGCCCTCTGGGTGTCAGGTGCTTTGTGCACAGCTCAACCTTCGTTTGGAGCTGATGTGTAACAGGTTCCCACCCATAGCTTGTTGTTCTCCAGTTTGGAGTAAAAGAAGAAACTGGAAGGATTACAAGTGTTTCATTGGAATCAACAGTTCGTTTTGATTTCTTCACTTCTCACAATTTTCCTTCTCTGTTCTGGTGAGAGGGTTGCTGGGAAAAAGAAAGCCCAAACCTCAGCGTGTTCTCTTTGAAAAGGGATGTGTTGAAGGCTCTATAAATGAATATTCATTAATGCTAGTGTTGAGTTTTGTGACCAAATCAAAGGCATAAATTAACATTAGTGAAGTTGGCAGGCATCAGGTCTTGGCTGCCTTTTATATTTTAATGTTTTACACTTCTGGCCCTTCTTTCCTGCCAGCAAAAGCAAATCAGACACTTTGTGCTATACCTTGTACACACTGCCCATCCCACAAGAGCCCACCAGGTTTCTACATATATCTTCTGAAGTCCTGTTCCAGTATAAGAAGTTAGATGTTGCATTCTGTCACTAAGGAAATATATTGGAGCTTCAAGCCTTCTGGGTTCTAAGGAAATGTGATAGCTCTGTAAAGTTATGCAACAACAGCAGTGATGATATCATGTACAAATGTCATTTGCTACTGTGTTTAACATACACAGTCCTGCTATTTTGAGCTATACCAGCTCCTGGATTCATTGAAATAGTGAGAAACTCATTTTGTCAGTGTTCTGTGTGTGGTTACTTTGCTGTGGATTTTCCTATCCCAAGCCTGTGTTCCTTGCATGAGGCCAGAAGCTAGCCTGAGCACACAAGGAGAACAGCACCCAGCATCCTGCCACAGCATGCCCTGCAGTCAGTGCCTGGCCAGAATTGCCCTCCAGGATCAGGTCTGCAGCATCAGGAATTTCACGAAGGAAGAGGCAGAGGCTAGTTTGAGTTCTTCTCAGTGTGGGAGCTGATACCACTTTTAGGAACACAACTCCATGGTGTCCTTTCTGGGTTACTCCCCATGGCGCATTTGGGGATAACTGCATCCTTGTGCTTTGTCTGACCATGCCTTCCCTCCTGGCTCCTTCAGACTATTAGCAGTGCCTGACTGATACCCTCTTCACCCTTTTCCTCTGAAGCAGCTTTATTCCTCCCTTCCCTTCTCCCCTTTCTCCTTGAAGTATCTAGGACAGTAGAGACAGTGTTGCAGACAGGCCCCCTGAAAATTCGTGCTTCTTGTGTGATTTATTCTGTTTGTGACTTTCCTGCTGCCCTTTGCAGCATCCTATGCATCCTATGCAGCATCCAGGCTTGCTGTTGTTAGCTGGGCACTAACACTGCTCCAGTGTAAGGTGCCATTCAGTTGTGAGTCAGACTGGGAAAACTGAGCTCCTTTTGCTGTAACTACTGCAGGAAAGACCTCTGTGTTTGAGGCACCAGACCAGTCTTTGGGTGATATAAAATAGAAATGCACTGAACCAGTAAGTGTGAACACTTCAGTCACATCCTCTGCACTGTGCTGAAGTTCTTGGGGATTCTTACTCCTCTGGCTCAGGATTTGCATAATGTAAGGATGGCCAAGAATGCATCTGCAGCAGCATGTTTCTCTGCCTGTGTAGTACAGTCAGTCACTACCATCCATTGCTGAGGTGTCTTTCTGCATGAGGTGGCAATCTTTCATGCTTCAGTTGTGTAGGCATGCTGTCATGCAGACCAGATTTTCCAGGTGCATCCCCCACCCATTGCTTTTAATATGGTTATTCCACTCGTGTGCAATATGTTACAGGGAATCAATGGAGATGATGACACTGAAATATCTGTTGCAGATTCTTTTGGCTCCTGTGTTTTGGTAGGGCTCTCTACTTTCCAAGCAAGGCCTGCATGCAGATGAACTCCAAATTGCAGTATATACAGAGCACAGTTTAAAAAAGGCATGTGGTGTGTGAAATGTCTGGTACAAGATTTGTTTGTTCCAGTAGGGATTGCAACCATTAAAACATGATCAGTGGGAGCTCAGTGAAGAGGAGGTGTGAAGACAACTCTACTGAGCAAAAGGAGAGTAGCTAGTCACCAAAGCAAATGCAGAGATGAACATAGAAGAGGCAAATGGTGTCTAACTCCCTTAGAAAATGGAATAATATTCCTGGGAATGGTCCAAGGGTCTGAGCTGGCAGACTGTAAGGCATGGGGAGACAGAGAGTTTAAGAATGTGGTGTTACAGAGGAAGGATCTCACTATTGAGTTTAGCAAGTAAAGAGAAGATCTGGCATGAGATGCGCAAAAGAAGCAGATGCAGAGAAATGAAGAGAGGCTGAAGAAATTCAGAGGAGTGGCCACAGGGAGTAATTTTAGTTGTAGCCTTTTGAATTGATTGATGTGAAGAGAGCGGAGAAATAAATAGGCAGAATACTTAGACAAAAAATACATTTGCCAGGACTTCTGTGTGAGACACTAGTCTTAAGCTAACTATTGAGGGTCAAGAAAGAAACTTTCTCTTTGCCCTGGGCAAATGGGGTATTGTGAGGTGTTTTGGTGTGAGACAATGGCAGTGCAAGAGCTGCCAGCACATTCACTTTGGACACCAGGGGGGACATGTGTTACAGACGCAAGAATGGGAAACCAAAGTCCTCATCTAGGTTTGGATCTGTTGCATATCTCCCCTCACCATGTTTTTTTCTGCACACCTTTGTTTAACAATGTGAAGCTATGCACAGATTGGCGTGTGACTTGCCAAAAGTTTTTGAACAGCCTACAGAATGCTGGGCATGGGAACAATGTCCCACATTGTTATTCTGCAACTGGCACAGGATTTGCACTGGTATGAAGAGCACTTTTTGTCCTGCTTTGAAACATGAAGGCCTGGAGCTTCTGCATCCCTTTGCTTACTCTTGAGTATTTGCTTAATACTCAGGGTTACATTTTCCCATCTGTAGCTGTGTAATAGGCTTGCCCTCCGTCAGTTTATGTGTTTGTCAATTAATATTTGTGAATTCACATTGCATAATGGCCTGGACTTGAACCTGGTAGCTTCTGCATCCCTTTTCTTACTCTTTGAGTATTTGCTTAATACTCAAAGTTACATTTTCCATCTGTAGCTGTGTAATAGTCTTGCCCCCCACCACAAGTTTACTTGTTTGTCAATGAATATTTGTGAGTTCATATTGCATAGTGGACTGGACTTGAACCTGGCAGCTCCAGATGTGCTTTAGCTGCTTCAGTAGAACTTTCTGGACTTCCAACCACCATTTCTGTGATTCTGTGGTACGTCTTTTCCTTTCCTTTTTCTACAGAGAAAAAGTGGTCACTTCCATCTGGTGTCTAAAATTGCATTAAGAATAGGGCCTTCTGGGGACGTTTCTATGGAGACTGGAACCTTTGGCAGCAGGCCAGAAAGAAGGGTTTGGGGCAGTGATTTCTTTAACTGCCACAGCAAGTTCACCAGTCAGTGCCCTCAGCAGCAAGACATCAGGATGTTCAGTGCCAGAGCTGGTTCCACAATGCGGAGCTGAGCTGTATTTTGCTGGAAGCTGGGCAGGTTTGGATAGGGGACAGTGGCTGTCTGGAAAGACAACTGATGAGGTGAGGTGGTTGTCTGAATCTCCTTAAAAGTGCTGAGAGCAACCACTGCCAATGAGCCACTTTCCTGGCAAGATGTCAGGGTCTGTTTTCTGCTTTGCTGCCATTTCTCTTTTAAGCAGGTTTATATATGTGGTAAAAGGGAAAAGCTTTGTTTTTGTTTGCAGGATCCAGGAGACTCTGCTGGCTTGTGAAGCACTTGGGCACTGTAAGAGTTGTTGGGATAAATTTCCTGCTGCTTTTGTACCCACGAGAGAAGTGGAACAGAAGTAGCAGCAAAATAATTTGCAAGTTTCTAATCTTGCTACATGTAAAGATGCTGGCAACATCCCTGGGACAGAGATACTCTGGGACTACTTTTGATTGTTGCTTGATGCACTTGTCACAAGATAAAAGTGCCAATTTGTAGTGCATGTCCTGATGAGCTTTAAGGCCTCAGCACTTGCCCACCTTGCACATGGCTGGCTGAAAGCGTACACCATGATCGGAGAGCTAAGAGACTGTGGAAGAGTCACTCACTAGTCAGTCCTGATACCGTGTGAGGTGAAGCAGCAAGCATCACAACTTGATACGACTTGCAGGAGAAGTAGGTAAATGAGGCAACATCAGTGCATCTGTATCTACCGCATGTATTTGATCATGAAGTACCATTGCTAACATCATACTAAAGGGCATTTTCTACCATTCTGTTTTCCTTGACTCCCTCTCCTCTGTCAGAGAAGGGCTTCCATATGGGCTTAGCTGGATTTTGACCGTGACTAGTGACAAGGCTGATGTGTCCCAGTAACCTGATGTGGGTTTCTGACTAGAACTTAGACACATCTTCAGTTCACTGGTACACAGCAGCAGCCATGCTGTCAATTGCTGCTATGTTTTCCCAAGTTTAACCTCTCCAATGAATGTCTTGCTGGGATTTTGAGATCAGCTCTAATTGACGTAACCTGTGTGTGACCCAAGAGATAGCTATAACAACATACAATGCAATGGGATCATCCCTTCAGCCCATACTTAGGTGAAACCCCTGCTGATGCCACTGAGTGTTGTCATCAGTAAGATGTCTGTTGTGCTTCCCTTCTAAAAGCAAAGCAAAGATGACATTTACAGTGAGGAAATCCCCATGGAGTTAGTAGCTGTAGGGGTAGCCCTTTTAGACTGTGTGATTAAGGAATGAAATTGCTAGCTGAATAGAAAGTCAGGTCTCCAAAGAGGAAACAAAAGAAGATCAGATCTTTTAAATGCATAAAGATGAATGAATACATTGGCTACAGACCAAGATACAATATTACTGCAATCAACATAATCCTTCCTAAATGAATTGCCATATACTGGAGTGTATTTGTTAGGGAAAGGACCATAAAAGCAGGATTCTCCATTAGTGGCATATTGGAAATGATGCCTCAAGGACTGAGTGTTTCCCCTAGCTGATTGAGGGATCACGCTAGCTAGAAATTACTTCATATGGAGGGTAACCCAGAGATGAAATTCAAAAGGAAGGATAGCGCTGATTAAATGCTGATCTTTTATAAGCAGACAGTACTTCATGAAATCTCATTTTCAGCTCTTTGATCCTTATGAAAGGATTTTAAGCAAGCATTGCTCTTGGGAAGGATGCCTTTCTTCTTTTGCCATTACATTTAAAAATGTTTCTTATTTGTAAGTACTTTGCTAAAAGCAAGGTAATTTAACTGTACTGTATCATAACTGGGTCTGAATCTGACCAGCTCTGACAAGAGACAACCAAATATATATATATATATAAAATAAATCTCTTGTATATTGTGGGAAATAACTCTGCAGTAAGGAATGCACAGAGGAGCTCCAGGTGGCTCCCTCCATTGTTTGCCAGTGGGACTTTTGCCTCTGAGAAACTGCTTCCTTGCAAATAGTCTACTTGTGAAGATTTGAATAATCAAGGACAGCACAAATATCAGCTGGTATCTTTTGAACCTTCCATCTAAACTGGGGATGCTGTGTCTTTTTCTAACTCCCAGTGGACATCTTAAAGCCTTCGCAACAAAGGATGCTGCCTCTCAAAAAGTAAAGATGAATATTTTAACTGCAAGTGTGATAATGTAGTCTCAATGCCTTCATATGTCTGTTGCATTTAATCTGGTGTCTTTTAAACCAGATAACTGGAAATATAGGTGGATTTGGAACTTAAACTGTTTTCAAATGGCTAATTTGCATAAAATCCTTAGTGATATTCAGAGGCATTGACAAATCTGGATTTTAAAGAATACAGCCATTGTTGCTCTGGAGACGTAAGGACAGTGGTATATTCTAGTAAGTCCTTAGAATTATGCAAAGGATGAAATCACTGCTGAGTGTTTAGTCCTCCTTTAGGCCTGGAAAATCTGGGAGTAAGAGTGTTGCAAAGACTTTTTCAGTTGGTGACAGCTGCAGTGCAGCACTTATAAAAGCCCAAATCCAAGAATGAAGCAGCGCTTAGACCCACATGCTGGTTATGTTATAGGAAGTTAATTGCAGATAAATTGCAAAGCTAACTGTTAACAGTTAAAAAGATATGATTTACCTGATTTGGAGATGAAGGTAGATATTGCATTTGTGGAAGAAAAATAAGAATATAATAGCATGTACTGGAATTGCAATCTGGACAGATGTTATTTGATGAAAACCATGCTATTGAAATATCTTTGAATGTTTTTGTATAGTTAGAATACATAATAGCATAATTCTTACTTTTGTGTTTATTTGTTTTTCCTAAGCTCCATTTTGTATGATAGAGGTGTGGTTTTCTCTGAAAGGTGTCTGCAAGTGCAGTACCGTGGCTATAGATACTGTAGAGAAGTGTGTGGTTTGCTATAACTTGGGTTGCATTATATTTTGACATGCCGCACCAATTTGAGATAATACTTTCCTGGTAGATCTCCTGTCAGAAGATGGCAGTTTTATTTCTTCTGCTACTGTGGTTTTTAGTTCCAGAAGCAAACTGAGAACTGCATGTCTAAAAGACGTATTTGAATTTTGTAGTGTTTTTAGGTATCTCTAGCTGTGAGTGGAGTAGGTGAATGAAAAAAGGCAAGTTTTAAATTTCTTTGCCATTGTTCCTACTCTAACATTTGGATCATATTTTCATATAACCCAGAGCAGAGTGAATTACTGTCCAAGGGAATTTGACTTCACTTGTCGTTGTGCAGAGCCCGCTGCAGAACTGGGGACTGCAGCAGGCATAAGGCTTGTTATCCAGCAGGTTGATGCAGACGCTGCTTGCCTTTGCTGGCCTCTTACTCCTGGGAGTGTATGAAAATATGGACATACTTCAAAAGAGCTGAACCAAGCTCATTTAACAAAACCCAGCAAAACAGGCAATTTGAACAAACTGTTCCATTCACCAGTTTACAGATGTTTCGTGTTGCTTGTACTGCAACGCAAACAATAGTTGTAAAGGGAGCAAAGCCACCGCCTCGTGTCTGAGCAGCTAGCCCCTCCTCCTGCAGCAAATGATGCTGAGTTTGTGGCATCTCCTCCTGCTGCCATGAAAATTGCTGTCATGTCACAGACTAAGCTCTGTGGCTTTGCTGCCAGATTAAGCAGGAGAAGCTAGAGTGCGATTAGCAAAAAATCACCAGGAAAGCAGTATGAAGGGTTTGAAGGTGGAGGGCTGTGGATAATAGGAATAGCTGTATCATACTCAGCAGCGAGCTGAGCCAGGAGGTGCCACAGAGCTGATAAAATGGAGCTGCAGGGAGACAGAAGATAAGCATCGTTGCTGTACTGATTCTGTGTCACAGCCAGGCACAAAACCTGGAAGCAAACACATTGCATTGATGCGGTTGCATCATTGCAGCAGTGATGGGAGGAGGAGAATCACCTGTCTCCCACCCTTTGCAGTGGATGCTGAGCAGTGGTATGGATCTACAGTGCCTCCCACATCAATGAGAGCAGTTTTGTCCTTTTTTTTCCCCCTTGAATCTTGGCGCTTAATGAATTGCTCAATTTATATGTTCAATATAATACCCCTCTCTGTTTTGCCGTGTTCCTGCTGTCTGTCCTTGGCAGGCTGGAGAGAAGAGTTGGGCTGGCAGCTTCTTGTGCCAGGCAATGCGCTGAAAACTTGGTATGAAGCCCTTAAGGCTCAGCAGGCAGGGCACCCGTGCCTGAGACATCTGTTAGCTGGGTAGCAAGGTGGCAGCCACCCTATAAAGGCTTACACTATTGTCACCTCCTGAGTAATGAGCACGTTGTTTGCATTGTGAGAGCAAATGAAGGTCACCCTAAGTGGCTGAGGGTACAGTTGAGAGCTAGGCAAAGAAAGCATCTTGCCTGGAGGGGTTTACAACTGGAAGGAGGAATACAGGCCAGTGCTGTGTGATTAATTCATCAGCTTCAGGCCACTTTTCCCTCCATCCCCCCTACTTTCTCCAGGGTGCTACAGAGTATGGCTGTTCCTCAGCCTGGAACATTGTCCAGGTAGAAGAGGACTTTGTTGCCTAGTTTTCCTGAACAATTGGCACTTGGTAAGAAAAACTGCAAGCAACCTGACTGACATGAGGCCTCTTAAATAACAAATGGCCCCTGACCATGTACAGCTGGACTGCAGCATGGGGAGGCTAACCTACTTCACAGACCCTGTGTGTGCCCAGATTTCTGTCCTGGATCTCACTGCAGCAAGTACCAGTGACCTAAATCAGTGCAGCAGCACCCAGGCATCCATGGGTGGCAGTGATGCAGGGTGGTGGCGGCTGTCCCTTTGCCTTCAGGCCAGGGATATGCCTGTCCTTGAAGCTTATGTTAAGGCTGTGGCAGGGAATGAGTATTCACGTGCTGACCAAGGGTTTGTGTGAAAGTGTATTTCATGAAAAATACAGCAAATATCTTAACCCATGGCTCCCTGCTCAGTTGTGTTTGTGCAATCCTTCCAGTGTGTTCATGGAAATGCCTCTGTGTGTTTAGGTGCACACAGGTGTGTGTTGCAGTGCTTTGGCTAATGACAGGCCACTCCTCGTCCAGAGCAGGGTGCAGGAGGTGTTGCGTGTGTGCTTGGTCACAGCATGCAGCTGAGATGCCCACAGGGCTCTGGAGCCCCACAAGGGATGCCTGTGCCCATCAGCATCAGCTGTGTAAAGGCACTGTGCTTTATGCTCCTGACTTACAGCGATCTGTAATGCATCCTACAGACACACCGGCATCTTGAGCTGGCTGGGACAAGTTCCAGCAAAACCCTTTTACTTCTGAATTTGCTGATTTGCTGGGATGGAAATGTGTGTTGGAGATGTTTCCACATCTATCAGGTGCTGATGAAAGCTGGGCAAGGCTCCATGTCACCCTTTCTAATGGCTTGGCAGGCTACCCGGGGAGAACCAAAACTGTGGTTTTTTAGTCAGCTTGTCTCCCATGGCTCCCCATTCCTGGCTGGGGGCAACCTTAGCCACAGTTCAAGTGCAGGACTTGTTCCCTTTTGCAACAGTTTTGAATGGGAAGGTGTCGAGAATTAGGTCATTTAAAGTATCCATAAAGTGCGGTTTCTTTCTTCACCAGAATTTCTTAGACACTCCGAATTTCTGAAGAAGACAAGACTTTGTAGCTAAGCATTTGTTAGTACTTTATGAAGTGTAACTGTGGCTTCATTTAATGGGTGACTCATATAATGGAGTACTTTCTTGAAACTGTATTTGTATCCTTTTTAGTTTCAGATTATACTACTACTCGTTTTGCCACTTACATCATATGTACAAGTATATAAAAAAATATAAAATCCTTATGTCTACACTTATTTTTCTGGGGTTGTACTACTGCTTTATTTATTCTCTATGTCTTATTTTCCCAGCCTGTTAGTTTTGCTTCTATTTCATGCGTCTTCTGCTGTTTTGAAAGAAATAAAATGTAAAGCATCTTGATGAACGTGCAGATTTTTTGACTCATTAGCAGTGACAGATGCAACGTTCTGGTAATGTTCCCTGCTCGTATCAATAGGCTCTTGCCTATTTAATGTTAATGTTTAGGAAGGCAAAAGAACAAGCTCAAAAAGAGCTCACAAGATGGTGGTCTCTAAGGTCAGCTGTGTAGTAAATCAACATGCTGAGGAGATTCAGCTGCCAGCATCTGGCAGAATAACTTATTACTATCGAGGCTGCTGATTCACAAGTCCTGCAATTATAAGTGATAGTAGAGAGGCTGGGGAAAAAACAGGGAGCCTGCTCTGGCAAATTCCAGACTGAGGAACTGGATGCAAGATAGACTTGCATTCATCTCTGTCCTTTAATGAGAGGGTACCAACACCTGAGGCAGGTCATGGGGACATATTTCATTGTGATTCTGAGCCTTGGTCCCCCGCAAGGTCAGTTTCCTCCTGCAGCACACAGAGAAAAGCCTTACACCTTCTGTGTGCATACTCTTTTGTCAAGCACTATATTTAAGATGTCTTTTACCCCTTCTTTCTTCCCTTAAAATATCTGTTCTTTCCTTTTTGCCTTTCGGGAATGATAGAGGCTTTGAACCTGCAAATCTTTTCAAGAACAAGCTAAAAAGTAAATATGCAAAATGGAACTGAGAAGTTGCATTGGCAAAAGGTTGTTGTAACACCCCTAGCTCTGCCTTAGCACTTTTTAACCAGTTCAGTTTTAGAAGGTCTGTATCATTGTCCTGCTTTTGTAGGTGAAGAAGCATACCAACTTGTTTAAGTGTTCTCTAAACTGGGAACTTTAGACGTGTGTGTGTGAATCATCCTATGATTAAATCAGGAATTGAGTGTGAAGTGAAGGACTATAAACATGGACTCAGTGGAGATTCTGAGTTACTGTATGGGACTTCATAGAATCATGGAATAGTTAGGGTTGGAAAGGACCTTAAGATCACCTAGTTCCAACCCCCCTGCCATAAGCAGGGACACCTCACACTAAACCATGCCACCCAAGGCTTCATCCAGCCTGGCCTTGAATACCGCCAGGGATGGAGCATTCACAACTTCCTTGGGCAACCCATTCCAGTGCCTCACCACCCTAACAGCAAAGTAATTCTTGTATCCAATCTAAACCTCTCCTGTTTAAGTTTGAACCCATTACCCCTTGTCCTGTCACTACAGTCCCTAAGGAAGAGTCCCTCCCCAGCATTCCTGTAGGCCCCCTTCAGATACTGCAAGGCTGCTATGAGGTCTCCATGCAGCCTTCTCTTCTCCAAGCTAAACAGCCCCAACTTTCTCAGCCTTTGTATGGGAGATGCTCCAGTCCCCTGATCATCCTCATGGCCCTCCTCTGGACTTGTTCCAACAGCTCCATGTCCTTTTTATGTTGAGAACACCAGAACTGCACACAATACTCCAGGTGAGGTCTCACAAGAGCAGAGTAGAGGGGCAGGATCACCTCCTTCGACGTGCTGGTCACGCTGCTTTTGATGTTCCTTTTGAGTCAGTTGGGATCAGCTGTCCTGGTTGTGTTCTCTCCTAACTCCTTGTGCACCCTCAGCCTGCTCGCTGGTAGGGTGGTGGGAGGAGCGGGAAAAGCCTTGGCCCTATGTAAGCACTGCTCAGCAGTAACAAAAATCATCCCTGAATTATCAACACTGTTTCCAGAACAAATCCAAACCAGCCCATGCTAGCTACTATGAAGAAAATAAACTGTACCCCAGCCAAAACCAGCGCAGTAATGAACTTACAGAATTTCCCTGTCTCTAGGTAGGTGGTAGGGTGCTGGCATTTCCAGTCTGACTTCTTCAATGAAAGAATTCAGATAGTGGTTCTCAGGAATAAATATATGGTGGTAACATTTGCTTTCTATAAAATGTATATTTTGGAAGCAGTGTAACCACTTGAGTAGAGACCAATGAAAACATGTGGTTGTGTGAACAGTGGCCCACGGTCTTGACACTTGAACAGTTCTTCATGGGAAAAAGTTTGTTTTCTGGCACTTCAGAGGCAGCAGCTCTCTCTGCTCTTTGCATGATATTTCAGGTAATTTTTGAGGCTGCATTCCTATCTGCTGACCTGCAATCACAATCAGACAGTTCATTCTTCATGCCCACTGCAAACTAGATTCTGTGCTGTTGGTCTGCAGCACAATACAGGAGACACAACCTGTGGGCTATGCCTCTTGACCACCCCAGTGGAGCGGTCAAGTTGAACCTGCTGAGCTGATGTTGCTTAAAAGAGCTTCCCTGGGCAGGAATTTCTGCAGTGCAGGGCTCAGCACCCTCTCCAGACCTTGTTCCTTTCCACGTCAGGCTCAGTTATCTCTTTCAGGGGTACTAAGAGTCCCAGGTGAGCTCAGCATGGCCATTGCAGTGTCAGGTAGTTTATTCTGGGGGCTTCTATTCCCTTTTTGGCCTTCATATAATAAGGTGTCAGTAAAACGAGGATGTAGAAGGATTTCAAGTCTTTCCATGTGCAACAAGTTCTGCTTTGAGGAAAAAGACTAGGATTATCATGGGGCCTCATGTTCCAAAAGTCAGAAATAAACACAGTGAAACTATGCTTTTCCTCTCCACTGTCCATGTAGCCACCTGAATCTATGACATAGGCCTTTATATAGGGTAAATGCTTTGATAATAATGGCTTTCTGTATAATGTAGAGCTATTTGATATCAGCAATGCATTATTATGTTTATTTATTTCAACAAACCCATATTTCTTCTTTTGTTTTCCTCCCAGAGTGACCGACTACTCATTAAAGGTGGAAGAATTATCAATGATGACCACTCCTTCTATGCAGACTTATACCTCGAAGATGGACTTATAAAGTTGGTTTTTTAAAATACTGAACCTTTTTTGCATGCCTGTTAGTATAGACTGCTGTGATTTCTTGATGGTGCTGACCTGAAATCTTGCAGCCAGCATCTGGGTTACCTCTAGATGCGGGGCCTTAATAGAGGAGTGTTTAATTATGAAATTCTGCCATTTTATCTTCACTAAGATTAGATAAATAGAAAATGTCTTTACTGTAAGAAGGTATTTAATTTGCAAACAGGTTCAATCCTAGTTTCTTCCAAACAGTCAAGGCAAGTAAGCTCTTTCAACATGAGAAGGAATGGTAAAGTCAATAGGTATTTTTTGAGCTCATGTATGACAGAAGGCTCGTTAGAGCTTTTTTCCCCACACTAATTAAGGCAAATGCAGCCATGCTCTAAAGGATTGTATGGCACAGAAATATGCCCCATGTTACACAGGCTAATGGGGACCTACTCCTGGTTAATACTAAAAAGTAGCAAATTCTGTTCCTACAACATTGTTATGCATTGCTCGTATGCCCCTTTTCTTCCCTAGAAGAAAATATAATCTTAAATCTTAACACAATTAGAAAGAAACATGAGAACTGGGAAAGTATTCCTTCAGTGAAAAACATGAAATGATGTTTTACTGATAGCCTGGGAAACACTGACAGATGTGTCCAGGTACCCTACTAGTCCTGCCTTGGCTTAGTGGAGATGTGGCTGTCTAGTTTTATGAAGTAATGTACAGGTGTGTACAAGCACTCCGATGTCCATAAGGATGAAAGTCATTTTCTTGGTTGCTAAACATTTTCACTGGTGACCTAACAAGTTTGGTCTCCAGAGGCTACAATTTAATGCACAGAAACATAATTATGGTTATCTGGTAAATAATTAAATATCGACTTGTTTTCAGAGCTCCTTAACAATACATAATTAGCTTAAAAGTCCAATTATTCATATATATTGTAGCTACTTACATTATTTATGATTTATTAGAACAGGAGAAAATTCTGAACACTTTTATCTATGTGCCAATTTTGTTTTAATACTTAACTATGTCTTTCCAGTTGTAATGTTATTTGCATTGCAGAAGTGGCAAAAGGAGTATACTGTTTTAAGTGCAGAAGGAACATTTTGAACGTGTATCTTTTTTAACGGCAGCAATAAACCAAGTTGTGCTCTCTTTGATAGGTATTTTAGTTGAGTTTTCCTGTGCTTTCATTTGTTCAGACGCAAATTTCCTAGTAACACTTCCAAGCATGAGAACTGATTTAAGTAGGTGCGTAAGATGCAGAGAGTCTGAAACTACTGTGAATTTCTGGTTTTGATTGCAGGAATGAAGTGGTACTGGTGGGCAGGTTAGCAATACCAGGCTTTCAGCTGCCCTTGTTAAGTGCCCATGTTCTCTCTGGAATCCATGTGTGAATCCATACCTCTGAGAAAGTATCTCAGCTGCCCAAGATACCTAGGATTAATAATGAATGCATAGGCAAGATCTTAATGTTTAAGATGCCTTTATCTTTGGCCAAGGAGGCATGTTTACTATTCAACACTCTGAGTAGTGCCTGGTTTCCTGGATTTAGGTGACCTGAGATCTTTCTTTGTAAACTGTGTAAGAAGTCTTGCTCTGAAAAAATAGCTCATTTGTGAGAGCAGCCTGGTATGGGCTTGGGTCCTAATTGTGTTCAGATGATAAATTCTGCAGTGTAGGACAGTGCTATATTTTCTGGGATTGGTCTCTTTTAGTTTCTTCATCTGGAACTGCCCATTGTGTCTGAATATATAAAATTGTTGTTGTATGTTGCTCAAGATCCTTTGGAGCAGGACCTTGAACCTCAGGCATCCACATTTCAGCTGATGCCCTAACTGTCCACTGCAGATCTTGCTGATAATATGAATTCTTTCTACAGAATAGAGCAAATACCAAACTACTCAGCCCAGAATAGGCAATAGTGTCCAAAAAAAGATTTGGGTTATTTTCTTACTCTGCAGTGGAAATGGATTGGAAAATAGAAGGTTGGGTTTCTCTTGCAGACTAATGAACAAGGCCTTTTAATGCTTACATTCCTGCAGGTTGTCCTGCAGAGATGAATGTAGATATAACCTTGAATGTATTTGAAGATTAGCTATAGTTTGGAGGATGGTAGATACTAATCAATGTTCAAACTGGCTCCCTAGGTACAAGGAGCAGTGGTGCATGTGGATTTTTCCTAGCTGAAACTTAAGCCCTGCAGCTGAGAGACAGTTCTCTGGTATCTAAATAGCAATTTAGATATTTAGTAATTTAGATTGCCATTGGCATGTAAATAATATGTTTTGCCTACATCTATCATTTCTCTGTTATCCACATAAGGAAATGAGCCTTGGTCTCCGTAACAAGGACAGGTCATGGTCTGGTGCTTGCTGTCCTCTGCTCTGTCCCTACCAAGGGGAAAGGTTGGGTGCAGGATGGGTGACTGGGGACTGGGTCTCCAGAGTGGGGCAGGCAGTAAGCAAAGTTAGAGGGAGCTTCAGGTGCCTAAAAGAGATCTGGGCTTGATAATGACAGAAATAACTCCAGAGCTCTGTGGGAGGTTTTCAGCTTTCTCAGGTTAAACTTATGAAGGGTTGAAGCCTGCTGATTCCATTGTGCTTTAACCAGCTCATGTATGACAGAATTTACCAGCTTATTCAACTGAAGATAGCATACAGCATCAACTTTCTGTGACTCTGAGTTTTTTAGTTGCTGGTGCATCAGAAAGCCAACTCAATCATTTATACAGTGTCTGGAATACAGTTACCTGCACTATTGTATTTTGTCACCCACAAGTAACTGAACCCCATTCTTATTATCATACACTTTGCATTAACAAGGGAGCAATTCAGGAATCCTGTCACATTACCTTTTACTCTGTGTTCTAGTAAGTCAGAATGAAAATAACCTTGAATGCCAGTGAAGATCAGCCTTCTCCCAGCCTTAATCTTGATGCCAGGGCACAAGATGAGACAGGGTTCTGACAGGTAATAGCACAGTATCAGCCACAAAGGCCACTTCAGCAGGAATGATTTCAGCCACTGCCAAATAAGCTGTTACTACTCACCTGTACAATGAAAATAATAAGCTGCCATTCATCAGAAAACCTAAGTACATACTTGGAGCTTTTAAACTTATTTAGGGAATGTGTCCTCTTGAATAAGAAACTGGTAGGTCCTGATTGTGGAAGAAAATAAAAATTAATTGCTTTTCTATTTTTGTGTAGGTTTTCTTTAATGTTATCATCAGAAGGTGTGGTTGTCCTTGGAGTGCAATTGCACCCTAGACATATTTAAAGGAGATTGGTCATAGAAAATATTTTTTTCCCCAGTTCAGATTTTGGCCCCATGGACACTGTACAAAGTGTTCTTGGGAGTGGATCCAAGTAATGAGGATTAGTGCAACACCATTACTATACGTGGGGCATCCTAACTTTATACAAGTGTTCAATCTGCTCTGGTGTTGGAGTGCCTTATGGTATGCCTTTGTTAGTCAGGTTTTAACAGCAGAGGGGCTTCTTGCAACTTGTTTGTGCAGTTGGATGTGCTGGGCTGCTGCTGGCTTTTGCACACACATTAGTTCCCTGTTTGTCTTGGTATCATTGGTTCTCCTCACAGCTGTAAACAGGCTATGACATGCTCCCAGTGCTGTATGTGTTGATGACTCTTAGATGCCAGACATGGTGTTGTATAGCTTCAAGCCGTGACATTATCAGCACTCATGAGTAAGCCCTTTTGGATTTGAGTGTCTGAGACCCTAGCTCGGGATGCTGGCAGGGGTTTGCTAACCAAATGGCTCTGCTTCCCTCCAGCCAAAACCCAGAGCACTGGGGAGCCAAGCTGCTGGAGGTGACATTTTTGCATAGCATGTGAAAAAACTCTTGACCTCTTGGGGCTATTTATTAACTCTGGTGGTTTGGCCAAATTCCAATGTGAATAATTATCCCTGATTTTTTCACTGGTTTTAATTAACAGTTATATTCATTTTTGGTTCTAGCTTGCTGCAATCGGCTGTTAATCACTCACTGTGTGTTTTACTCTGTAGGTGGGAGTTGCATTTTAATGTGGGAGAAACAGACTCAGCAGCTCAGATGTCTGGGATATTTGTTTAGCTGTGGATAAATGTTATTTTATCCCAGACAAAAGGAAATTAATTCAAGGATTGTATGTCTGTAATATGAGATAAACTAAGTGAACTTGAGCTACTTTATAGTTATCCCTAAGTCCAAATATATTCTGGTGTAGCAGTGCAGGGATGTGGCATCCACATAGACCCATAACTTTTCCTGTTTGGCACCATACAAATAAGACAATTAAAATGTCATGTGGCTTTAGAAGTTAAAGGTTAATTTACTCATTGTTGTGTTCATGCACACTAAAAGTATTATGACTGGAAGTATCTGGAATTTGCTTGCTATCAGCATGGGAGACAGGTTAATATTTTCAATAGTAAAAAAACCCATCCTGTTTTGATGAGCTGAAGGCAAAAAGATGGCAATGGTTAACATTTTCCACACAGCTACACAGAATGTTCCACTAAGTGTTAACTTTAACGGGAGGATGAAGAATATGTGATGTGGTAGATTAAAGGTGTTTGGGTCATTTAAATATGTATGTCTTTATCTTAGGATATTTATAGTTCTTTTTAAGGAGAAATTTCAATTGCTTGGTTGCAAAGTAATTATAACTCCTTTCTGATGTGCTTATGCTTCTGCCATGTATTTACAATTGCAGCTTGCTGTCATATTTGATCTATATTTTTCTATTTTCATTTAAGAACTTAATATACAACCCCAGAGTTCCCAAGAGGGCATTAACTGTACATATTTGTACTTGTTTAAAGATAGGAATCATTAAAAAATAATCACTTTTTAATTCTGGTGCATTATGGCTCCTTTATTGGCCACTAAAATAAAGTAACTTGAGCAGACAGCCCAGCTAGGCAGGCTCGTTGATGCTTTGTTCTGCCAGTGCTATGCAGGGCAGCCAGAGTGGGTGTTTGAGCTTTACCTTTCCTTTGGGGTCACAGTTCTTTCTGTATAGCCCCTAGGTTCCTCTCCCCTACATGCCTCAAATAGCTTCTGTCCCCTGTGCTTCTTCAGGTAAAATAATACTGTGTTTCCTTGCTGCCTAGGCAAATAGGGGAGAATCTGATTGTTCCTGGAGGAGTCAAGACCATAGAGGCTAATGGACGCATGGTTATACCTGGGGGAATAGATGTTAACACTTACCTACAAAAGCCTTGCCATGGGATGACTGCAGTTGATGACTTCTATCAAGGCACAAAAGCAGCGCTAGCAGGGGGCACCACCATGATCAGTGAGTACTAGCAATACTAACTTTTCCTACTCCAGGCTGAAGCTTGTGTCACACATGTGGGAACAGCTTCAGGATGTTCCATACCATTTGTATGAGGTCTTCTGCAATGCATCTTCAAATTTCCAGGTTCTGTGTTGGAGATCTGTTCATCATTGTCACCCAGGGTTGGCCTGAAAATGAATCTATGCCCTCAGAAAGAAACAGTGACATGAGGAATTAGCTGTTGGATTTGCCTCTGAAATACAGAACAAGCACTGAGGGATAATACACCTACTCCTGGGACTTTTGCAAAACAATGTAATTAGTGCTGTATGTATATGGCACAGAAAATCTGACAGAGATCTGCTGTTTCCACCTAGTGAGATTTCAGGGGCTTTGGAAATAACTAGATGCTTACTCATGAGCTTAGGTTTGGCACCAGGAGTCGAGAAAGTCCTTGCCAGAGATGTTCTGGAGCAACATCTTTCCTAGTGAAAAAGAGAAATGTGTCTAGTTGTTAAACATCCTTCTTCTGTCTACCAGATGGCAGGACAAGATTTATCTCTTTCCTACAAGCATTGGCTTGTCCCCTGGTTGTTCAGGTGACATGAACTGTTTTAGCTTCTTTGTGCAGAGGAGCTTCCCAGTGGGGTTTTACTCCCACTGAATTGGGATGTGGCTTTTTTTGCTGAGTAGTGTTATCTGTTACCTGTGTTCTGCAACAAGTATCAGATGAAAGGATCTCTGTCAGTAAGCACAGAATTCATTGCTGTTCATCACTTTTGTTAATATTTTTTTCAGTCTGTGTTCTTCTGTTGAGGTTTCCTGTGCAGCCTTAAGTTTGCAAATGCCCACTTGCTTTGTTTCCATACTTACTTTTGACCAAGTTCTGCAAAGATATACATGCAGAAGTAGCCATGTCTTTATTTGATGTCAGTAAGTGCTGTGGCATCATCAGATGCAGAAGGGTTTGAGATGGTGAAGATGCATGGTTACAGAGCACTCAGTCTGCTATACAGTATGGCTGAGTGTTTGTGCTCTGCATCATCTCTGTTCAGACTTTTGGCTGTATTCCCAGTTCTGCTGATTCAACATCTGCATTGATGTATTAGTTGGGCAGAGTTGGCCAATTCAGTGTCTACAAGGCACTGCTTAATAACAATGCTTTGAAATAACAATACATTGTTATTAATATATTGTTGGAGTTTAAACCCAGCCAGGCAGCACGTTCACTCACTCAACCTCCCCCCCTTCTTGCCCTCCCCTCTTTCCTCCCTGCTCCCGGAGGGGTTGGGAGAGGAGAACCGAAGGGATACAACTCCCACGGGTTCAGATAACAACAATCCAGTAACTAAGGTATAACACAAATCACTATCGCTATCACCAATAATAATAACGACAAGGAAAAACAAGGGAAGAGGGTACGATACCACCTGCTGAAAACAAGCCTGACTGAGAGAAGTTCCCTCTCCTTCCGCGTAACTCCCAGTTACCACCCGGGCATGACGTGCTATGGTATGGAATACCTCTTTGGTCAGTTTGGGTTCTGTCCCTCCTTCCTCCTGGCCCACCTCCCCCCTGGCAGAGCATGAGGCTCACAAAGTCCTTGGTCAGGGCAAACATCGCTACAACCAAAANTGACGTGCTATGGTATGGAATACCTCTTTGGTCAGTTTGGGTTCTGTCCCTCCTTCCTCCTGGCCCACCTCCTCCCCGGCAGAGCATGAGGCTCACAAAGTCCTTGGTCAGGGCAAACATCGCTCAGCAACAACCAAAAACATTGGCCTTATCAGCCTTGTTCCCGGGTTAAGTCAAAACACAGCTACTAAAGAGAAGAAAAACTGACTGCAACTGCTGAACCCAGGACATATATGTTGTTAATAACAGTGCATTGAAATGGACACATCAGACAGTAAATACAGGTAAGTCCAGAACTTGTGGGCTTACAAAACAGTAAAGGGAAAAATAAATGTTTCCTAAACTCTGAGATGTTTGGCTCTCCCACTGTGTGTTCACTGGTGCTGCACCAAGCAGGTTGCAGACTCAGCTATAGCGTAAGCTGTCCACAGTCTGCTATACGTGAGGCAGCAGGACCTGGCTAATGTCCCAGAGTTACAGTCTGCACACAAACTTAAGGCTGCTGTTTTGGCCAAGATGCTGGGAAGTTACTTACAGGCAGTGAGGAATTCTGACAGTGTGTGTGCTGTCCACTGAATCTCTTTTTCAGTTGACCATGTGCTTCCAGAACCTGGATCAAGTTTACTGACCTCCTTTGAGAAGTGGCACGAGGCAGCTGACACCAAATCCTGTTGTGATTACTCTCTCCATGTGGACATCAGCAGCTGGTATGATGGCATTCGGGAAGAGCTGGAAATACTGGTGCAAGACAAAGGTTAGTGAGTGAAAATCAGTAGTGTTTTTTACTTTACTGAAATATCATGTAGTATTTTAATGAATGCATTGTCTGGAAAAGAGATGCACAGGTGCTGGTAATGCTGCCCAAGGTTCTGCACTACCTTGGACTTTTGTATTCACCTCTTGGTGTGTATAATAGACCTAAAACTTTGTGCACTGGTGCTGTTCAGCATTAGGGCCAATGGAGGAAGCAGGTTTACCCCAGTACAAATATGGAAAATTAAGATATGTATGTTGTCAGATACAAATGTATTACTTTATTGTTGCTAATGTACATGTGGAAATAGGCTCAGACATTGCATACTTAGGTTTTGTTTTAAGGTAAAACTCAAGAGATCAGCATTTAGGGTAATCAGCCCAGCCATCTTAGATCTTCTATTTCATGAATGGATAGGATGAGACATTTAAAGGTAGAAATTCATATTTGAATTAGACTCGAATCAACCCATTTAGCTGCCTCATATTAAGCCAAATATATGAGGCAGATATATCTGGAAAACTGTCATCACAGGCTGGATCTCATTTCTCAGCAATGGCTTAGGGTAACTGACTTGCCAAGACTAGACTTTTTCATAGAACATGCCTATATTTTTAAAATAGGTTCATGTTATTAGAAAAAAGTGATGCTAAAGTTAGGCACATGGAAAAAATGTCCTGATTTTCTCAGGTGCTGGGTCTCCCGTGGCTTTCCCTGATGTTACTAGAAGACACTTTATTTCAGGACTTATTAAAAAACAGGTCACTTATATACGAATCTATTTAAGGCACTTATAGGCTTGATTCAGATAAATTAATAGGTCTGCTATCATGTGAGGTACTGTAGGTTACCCTAGCTGGAATCCAGCTACCATTCCAGAATAGCACAGATAAAGCGTCTCATAATTCCTTGTTATACATGCCAGCTCAGCATGGCAGTCTCATGTATGGAAGGCATCTTGCTGGCACCAGATATCTATGTGTGGACAACTGAATCTAGCCTTCAGAAAACCCTAGTTTGGATCTAGTTCCTTAAAATTTGGCCTAATGGCATGCATTTTCTTTCCAGAAATATATTTTTTCAAGTATTTTTCACTTGATACTTTCCTTGAAAATATATATTGATAAGTAAGATATTAATTAGGAAATACTTTCTGAAATGGTATTTAGTTGCCACGGGTAAATCAGAATGGCCCTTGTTGTTGAAAAGTCTAAGTAATATGTATATATAGCATCCTTTGTAAGGTGTTGTGCCAGTGGTGACTTAGATTTGGAAGTTCCTCTGTATAGAGAAATGTACTGTCTAAGTAGAGAAACAAAGCAAAACCCTATTTTTGAGTGAGCAGTTGTTCACTGAGATACTATGGAGGTGCAGTCTCCTAGGGGAGGTTTTTCCTGTATTGCAGCATGCAAACAGTGCACGTGCTGTATAATTAGATTTCAGGCAACAAAATACTTCAATCAGCAAGATTACACATCATTTAGAGAAACTGCAGCTGGTCTTTATAATGTAGGTGATTTTTACAAGGTGATGACATCTGTCAGCACTGATGGTGACAAATCTGGGCTGTTTCCCTGTTATCAGTGTTAACATGGAGATGCTGCTGTGCATTAGCTGACTGTACTCTCCTACATCCTTGCTTCGATGGTTAAATACTGTTTTCCAGGGCTCCTGGATCACAGATGGCTCAGTACTCCCACATTTGCCTGAGGGCTTACATTAAAAGCCTGGTGCAGGCAGTTAGGTTAGTAGTTTTATTCAACTATGAAAATGTGAGTTTTCAATATAAATCTGACCTGCCTTTCAGTCTTCAGGGGAAGCAGGAATCTGTCCATTGGTTCCTGAACCAGGATGTGTGATGGGGCCTGCGATGGCCTCCTTGGTGGCAATAGCATTAGAAGGTCACCTTTGTTCTCACGATGCTGCAGTCAATGTGAATTACGCTCATGTGCTAGGAGGCACAAGGTACAGGCAACTATGAAAGCACAATAGGAAATATTTCAGCATGGCAAGGGCTTTCAAATTAATGGATAATATTTGCTGATAACTGGAAGCATTTGAGCCAGCTGGTGCAAATAAGCTTGATGTCAATGGAGTGACACTGCTTTTCATCAGCTGGGAATCTGGATTGAATTTATTCTCATCTGATTGTCTGGTGGATGAGTTAGCTGAGTGACAGGGCTCAGTTAAGCATGTTTCAGTGCTGCATATGCCTAATACAGTCTAGGCATGAATAACGGGAATTCACGGAGCTGCTGTTGAGATGCCTTGTCATGAGGTATAATCAGTTTTAAATCAATACAAAGCTAATCTAAGGAGACACAGGCTTTGGAAGGGCCTGGAGATCTTGTAGAACCAAATGTTGATCATAAAGACTTAGGCTTGTAGTATTTCATCAGCTAATTTGGGACTGGGCTTCTCAGTATATGCAAAGGAACAGCAGCCTGAAATGTACTCACAGGTGCCTCACTCATTCCTTTATTTGTCACTGTTCAAAAAACCCTGTAGCACTGTCTGAAATTTGGAAAGGATTGTGTTGAGTGCTTGTGGTGCAAGAGCAAGCAGGACATTAACAAGGATGTAGTATGTGACCAAAGTTAAGCATAAAGGTCAATAGGCCATGGATCTCATCTTTTGAAAAGCCACATTATTCCCAATGAGTAGATCAAGACACCAGACCAAGGCATTTAGGCAAAGAGTCTAATCTTGGATACTGTATATGTAAATTGGTGCAATTTTATCATGGTATCTTGTAACAGTACTGTCTTTGTAAGGCAGGATGGTTCAAACCATCTTTTCTGTTAGTGGTAAAGGCAGCCTGTGAGATGCCCTTTCACTTCCTACCATCTGATGTGGTAGCAGGGGACATGGATGTGCATTTAGATGGGAGAACTCTGCTTCTGCACTGTGGGAGCTGTCGGTAAGGGATAGGCTCAAGATCTCCCAGTGGGATCCCTGCTGGGTTCCTTCTACTCTCACTGACTTCAGGGAAAACATAGCCATGAGTGGGAGCAAAACTTAGTCATTTTACACTAAGAAGATACAAAGGCAATAAAAGAGAAAGGAAGATAATATCTATTACTTGGTGACCCAAGTATGCCTTCCAGCCACAGTACCCAGAGAAACATGCCTTATCCTCTGTGGGATTGATTAAATCTTTGGCTAGATCCCACTGGATAAGGAAGAGCAATAGGTAACCCAGCTCTGTTCTTCCAGAGAGATAAGTACAAGAGGATTCAGTCCTTTACCATCACTGAGGCTAGGTCAGCATGAGTTGAACCAGCCTTGACATGTCTCAATGCATGGTCACCCATGCAGAAGGGTGGCTCCCAGATGCAGCTGGCATCTGAGACACTGAGTGGGTTTGTGAAGAGAAAACAGAGCTTTCTTGGAAGGCAGGTTGGGCAGATGTGCTGGATGCTGCTGTGAACACTCAGGGGGGAGACAGGGCTGCAGGCATGAGGCTACAAGGATGATGTAGTCAAAGGTTTTAAAGCAGGGACATGCTGAGTACTTTGAAACTGTGTAATGAGGAATAGACTGAGGGATTGCAGTTAGTAAAGGCCAAGAGTGTTTTCTGGGAACTTGAGAAATAAGAGAATAGGAAGAAAGGATGGGCATGCATGCTGACAGGCCTTCATGGTCCAGGCTGGATTTGCTCATCATGGAAGTCAGCAATGAGTGGCCAGCTCCTGCTTTGTCTTTCGTCCTGCGCTGCCTGGATTTTGCAGGAAGCCATAATACGGGGGATCATTTCAAGGTTTTATCTCCATGTATCCTGGGGTACTTTAGCCTTGTAATTGTGAATAAACAAATTCTCTGTGTGCGTGTGAACAGCCATAACCTCTGCCTGAGGATGCATTTTGTCATTCTGGACTCACGGAGGAGTTATATTTTCATCAGAGAGCCATATTCATTTTGTATAGACAACATGAATAATATGAACAGATCTCTTTCTTTTTCCTCTTGCCTCAGGAAGCATGGTTTTCATGACAGCTATTTTGAAATGCAGCATACGCAGCTTAGCTCAGAATGTACTTTTCTTTTAAGCTAAAATACTCTGAGATCAGTCCCTGTACCAGACTGGGGATGTTGTCAATATACTAAAGAGTAAGGCAAATTTATAAACTAATCTGTATTCATATGTACAGAGTATATGAATAGAAGATGTTTGGAATTTTCATTCCTAGAATAAGAAACTGTGTAAATAATCAAATCTTTGAAATAAAGAGCAAAACTTGTAGGGGTTTAAATACAGTTGGTTCTTGGCAAACAACACTCAACACTGGCATTACTTATTGCTTTCTGTAACTTGGAGCTGTCATCTTTCATGGTGTTGTATGACTGCCAGCATAAATCCTTCCATCTTTGGAAGGTGAAAGGAGAGGTGTGGTGAGCTGCCTCTGTAACTGGTTTCAGGCTTTGCTTCCACTCCTTCACAGTGTTTGCCATCAGCTAAGCTGGGTGCTTTGGGAAGCAAGGTCAAGAAAAGGCAAGTCTGTATGGAAATTCAGATACACGGAAGCTGACAGCTTCTCAGCACTTTGGGGAAACTTAACTAGTTTATCTATTAAAAAGTGCGGTTTCAGGTCAAGCTGAAATGTTTTCCTGATTAGCTGAAGAAAGCTAAAAACAAGCCCAGTGATTCACAGAACCTCATGCAAGTTTTGTTAAACTTTACAAACTTGACATGCTTGCTTTAGCCACCATTGCTTGGCTGTGATTTGGCTACAAGCAGTCTCATTTGTGGTGGTGGCTGGACTGTGCCAGGGCTGGACACAGGCAATCCAACAAATTCCGCCATAGAAGAGGGCAGTCAGGCTTCTAGTCCTAGCAGCCATAATGCGGCTGTGGAGCCATGCTTTATTTCTGGCCATCACTGGTGAAAAGCCTGGACCATACACATTCCGTGACTTATTTTGCCTGAAGTTTTTGTTTATATACAATGTAAGAACCCACTTAATGTAAGAACCCATGGCAACACCTTTGCATTTTGTCTTGGAACAGGTGTGAACTCTTTTCAAGTCTACATGGCCTACAAAGACCTCTACCAAATGTCCGACAGCCAGGTATTGCTCTGGATGCTTTTTGTTGCTGTGGTCTGTCCTCTCTGCTGTGATCTCCTCTCCCAGTGCTTGAGGATTTGCTAAGGTTAAATCCCAGAGGAACATTCCCACTGACCTGAGTGGCACTGGGGGAAATGTGCAGTGGGGGATTTCTCCCTGGAGGGTCAGTGGTGAGCAGTGTGGAACATCTTGATGTGTTCCTTCAAGTGTATGACATGCACTTTCTGCACAGATTTTCTGGTGTCTCCCAGCATTGAAACCAGCACTGCTCAGGATTTCACCCTCACTGGTTTTTACTGTTACCTTTCAAGAACTTTAGGCCAGAGAGAGAAGAAAACATTAAATACTCGAGGCAGGGGCAGTTTTGAGGTTTCAAGAGTTTCTCAGTTATAGCAGTCAGCTAAATGGAGTTGCTCTTTGGGAGACTTGGCCTTTTCTCATTAGGGCTGAAGATAACAATGAGCTTGTTTGTCCAGAGCTTATTACAGATTCCAGACTCTTCAGCTTTCCCATTCATAAGGATCAGGTCATTGTAAATCGACAATGACATCTGTTAGTAATAATAATGTTTGCTTGTTCAGTTGAGAAAATGTTTCTTTCTTACTTATTCCCAGAGCTATAGCTCTCAGTCTCTTAAATAACTGTTGCTACACCTCTAATACATGTGGTTTTAATTGGAATTTTAGACATAATAATATATAAATATTCTCTGAGAGGCAGTGCCTGTTAAATTCAACTCCCTGCTGGAACTGTCAAGAGAAATACATGTGTAATGTGTGGCTAGACTAATGCCTGTTACCTTGTTTAAATGCACATGTTCCAAGCTGTGTATTCAGCTAGCTACTCAATGGTATCTGAAGTGCCTAGTGCAAAAGTAGACACTGAAGAAACCATGTCTTCAGTATTAGATCTGTGTTTGAAAACTGTGCTCCCACTTTAGTGAAGCCTGATTTAAACTGGGAACCCATTAGCTGAATACCTTTTGGAAAGGGAACTAAATGTTAGTAGATCTGTGCTCAGAAATTCTCAGTAAAAGCAATAGCATCAACTGTTTCCCTTCTGATTGGATGGGTTTGCATCTTAGAAAGCAATAATAAAAAAAAAAATATAAAAGGATATTGCAAAATCCCTGCACTTCAGAAAAGAGGTGTTCTGGCTGTACTAAACATGTCTGCAGTTCATGCGAATAATTCCATTTCACATTTGCTAAAGTAATGGAAAAGAGACTACTTGCTAAACTTAGGCCTGTGTTGAAGGGTGTGAAGAGGTAGCCCTGCAGTACAGGGGGTTGGGGGGGGCACACTGTGTCTGAGGGAGATGCAACCCTGCTTGGGACTTTCCACTCTGTGTTGGTGCAGAAGGGCAGAAGTGTGTAAGGGAATGGTGTGTAAGGGGAGGGGTAAGTCAAAACCAAGCAGTGAAGCTCACTGTGTAGAAAGTGGAGATTGGAAAAAGGAGATGATTTGATATTCACCTACATAATTACCAGCATAGAAGGTGCAAAGCTGTGGTGAGTCTGAGAGTTAAATAATGTGTTTTCCTTATTCAGCAGTGTTTCCTTCTTTGTACTACCTGCAGCTTTATGAAGCCTTTACCTTTCTAAAAAGTCTTGGGGCTGTTATCCTGGTCCATGCTGAGAATGGAGACTTGATAGCTCAGGTGAGTGAACTGTCATATTTGCTTCACTTTGTGAGGAGATAGACAAAAGAGAGGAGAAGTAAAGCTCTCCAGTCAGCGTATGGGTAGAAAGAAAAGAATGACCTGTTAAGAACCTTAATTGAGCCTGGTTACCTACACTGCTGGTGTACAGCCTGGAATGAGAAGGACGGAGGCACTTTGCATGCTTTGACAGAGCATCCATGAGGTAGAGCAGTGATCCAGACAGCAATCTCTTCTGAATCTGGTAGGGACAAGTGAGCCAGAACAATGTAAATCCTTGCTCAGGGATTTTGGGGACAAAAAGTGTTGCTCAGGAGCTTTATGCTAGTGTCTCTTGTTGCAGCTGTCAGCATAAGCAGCACAGTGAGGTTAGAGGTGGTCAGCCTCTCAGGTCTACTTATTTTTGAGAATATTCTTATAAATCTCTAAAGTTTGAGAATAAGAAACTACCCTGATCATCTAAACATTTAAAAAATGTGTGTTAAAGTGAGGATGTCTCTGAGAACCAGGAAACTGGGCTCAAGTTCACTATGTGCCATTAAAATGTCCCAGATGCCCAGTGCAGTCTTTGCAGGTCAGGTACCTCATGTAGGTACTGTGCTCACACTGGAGTGTGTCATAGCTCTGATCCATGTTTGGGAAGCGGTGTCCCAAGGACAACAGTCAATAGTAAAGCTCCCGCTGGTATTTCAGAGGCCAGGATTCCCTTATAAAACAGAATGGGTGGTTTTGGGTAGGTGTCATTATGACTTTATTCATCTTTGGCAGATGAATGTTTTAAGGCTGTTGCAGAGATGCCTCCCTCCTCTGATCCCTTGTACATCGAGTCCCTCTGAGGTCGCTGAGGCTCTGAGTGTTTTGTCTGCTGAGCTCTTTATCTGCTGCTCATCCACTAAGGACTTGGCTGCAGAGCTGATAGGGAAATCACAACAGCTAAAACCAAGTTGTCTTTGAGATCAGGACTTGAGAAACCTCCTTACCTCATGGTTAAGGGAGAGCCTCAAGTGAGTGCTTGAGTGGTTGGGCAGTGTGTTAAGGGCTCTTGCCAACATTGGTTTCTTTTGTTGTTTGTCCCTCTGTGGGTTTCTGTCCTTTAACTGCCTGATAAGAATTTACCCCTTTTGAGAGCCATCTTTCCCTTTTCCCTTGGAGCTTGGCTGAAACAGCCACTGGGCTCAAAAGTTGCTAGTGAGGAGTCAGCAGACACATATGATGCAGTTGTGTCCTTCCCCCACTGAAACCAGGAGAAAAAAACTCATTTGGATTCAAGAGGGGGGAAAACCTGATGTGCCACGAAGTTTAGCATGATTTAAAACTACCAAAATACGTAATTTATAGTTTTAATGCAACATAAAACATCCAGTAGAATGAAAATGAACTCTAAGAAACATAGTAAGTCAATATTACTGTAGGAATGGCAAAATAAATCAAATGGCAACTGTGATGTTTTGATACATTCCCCACTAAAATCAAGGAGCACTCGTGGAACTGCTTTTATGATAGAAATCTGTTTAGTTACATTTTTCTTTGATCAGCTTTAATATACAGCCATGGAATATGAACATAAAAAATAGAAAAGTTATTAGGAAAGGAGTAGGTAGTAAAGAAATGTAAATTATACTGGTTATACATCAGCATATTTCGTCACCATTGCCGTGCCTCATAAAATCAGTCTTTTCTTATGCTTCTATTTAGAAGGATTGTTTGGATAGTGAAAAGAAAGCTGCCTGCAGGGAGGATTTTCAGGACTATCTTGTGTGAAGATACAAATTTGATCTTATCAAGCAATATTCTAGCTTATTAACACTATCAAATCCTCTTAGAGTGAGTAATTTTATCATATGATCTGATTTTATGACTTGAAGATGCAAATCTACCCTGCTTTGTATAGCCATTCTTTGCCCTCTTGCAATTCTTACTTTAATATAGTTGTAACTTCATTTTTTTTAATGATCTGAAGACTGTAATTGGCACTGTTCAGAGCTGTTGCAGTAATGATCCAGAACAGCTATTTTTAAGAATACCTGTGAGACATTGCAATTTTCTAACCACAATATTCTTAATTACACAGTCAGATTAATGCTTTCCTATTAATGCCTCTTCAGCCTTGATTGACTGCAACAAAGGCAAAAGTATATGTGAATATTAACTTGCTCAAGTTTTGTCGGAGCTTGTTGTTAATGTGCGAGCTTTTCACCCTCAGGGACTTGGGATCAAATATTTATTAGATGACACAGTAAAGTATGTTCAGTAACTTCATCCTGGTCTCTAGGGGACATTTGTCTGTATCAGAGAGTCATTACATTTGTTGAACTTGGCTTATTAGGGACTGTGTGTAGGGCAGGCCAGGGTCAGAGGTACATCAGCAGCTCTGGTTCCCCTTCTGCTCTGCGGGCAGACCTGACCAACCTGAGATCAGAAGTGGCTGACCACCATTTTCTGCAAAAAGGGAAAATTATTTTAATACCACTGCTTGATCTTAAATTAAAACATAGGGGAAGCTTTTTATCTATTTAAAAAGATTATATCTTCCTGCTGTGAAGCTGGATAGCAGAGATTTTTTTCTGACAATCCCTTATTGGTCCTGAAATGGGTTTTTTGCTGTGGCCACGGTGCCCTCACAACCAGAGGGCACTGTTTTGCTTTCTTGAAAACAATTAAGTGATTCACTTTGTAGGAGAAAGGTGTTACAGAAAACTGGATGCCAAAGGCAAGACTTCATTTGACGAAGTGTTCAGCAATGATAGAAGTTTAGGGAAGGTAATGGTGCTTCAGGGATTGCAGCCAGAGAAGAACTTGTGCAAGTAAAGAAAGAATTGCAGGCTGGAAATATCCCTGATTACTGTCTAGTGTATTGATTGATTGAAGTCTGTTCCCTGGGGTGGTGTCTTAGTGTCAAGATTTTCTGGAGGGCAGAGGAGATTTCTGATGGTGCATCCCAGTGGCAGCTTGGGGCACAGATGCACCCTGTGACACTGCAGAGACAAACCTGCCCCTGAAATCTGTGCTGGCTGTGCAGAGCGGTACACCAGGGTGGCACAAGACAAGTTTAGAGCCAGTGTTGTCAGTTCTGCTTCCCCAGCACCAACATTATGCAGCTGCATTTATACACACAAAAAAAGGGCAGTCAGACAACATGGCTGCTAATCTGTCAGAGGATGCCTAGTGCAAGGGTCTCATTCTGGACCAGTTGTCAGCATTCATCTCTTCTGTTTCAGGAACAAAAGCGTATCTTGGAGATGGGAATCACTGGACCTGAGGGACATGCCCTGAGCAGACCTGAGGAGGTAAGAGGCTTCACTCATTTTGACGTTCATGGAAGTATTTTCTCAAGCATGTAGTATCGGAGTGTGTGTAGATGATAGATGAGTGCTTGGGGGAAGGCAACAGCCTGCTTCTTCCACAGCCTCTTCCAGTATTACTCAAAGCCTTGAAAATGCCAGGTCTCCTTCAGCTTGTTTGTTTGCCAAAATGCCCTTTCACTGTTGCAGAGAGTGCGTTCTTTCAGTCCATGAATGAGCATGTCCTTGTACCCTCAGGAGTCGCAGCTCCTGATGCCCCAATGTGGTTTTCTAGTGTGACCCTTGTGATGTGATTTGTGATGACAAAAAAAAAAGGGGCTTATCAGGGTAAAAAATGGCAGTGCAGCTTGTGGGTTAGGCTTTGGAATAACTGCATTCATTATAACACTTGGGCTGAAAACCTCCTACAGGATGCAAGTGTACATCTATACCATGCATACAAATGTACCCACATACAAATATGCTTATGCTAGCAGATATATTAGTAGTAGAAGTGCAGGATGTAGAAATGAATATATGTGAGAATGGAAAGATGCTGTGAGGCAGCTTGATTTATGCAACTCTCTTGTAATAAAACCCAGGCTCTGGCATGGATCGTCTCAGGCATCTGGAAAGGGTTTCTTTAATGAGAAGGAAAAGGTGGAGCCATGTGGATGTTCCTTAATGTACACAGTTCAGACTGTTTATGGGTTGGCGGAAGGCAAGTAGTGGGAAGTGACTGCTTTCCCCGAAGACTAAAGAGAAAAGGTCCTGGGGATTTGAAGCTAAACTTGAAGGATTTGTGGTGGTTTGCAGATCTTTATATAACCTCTCCTCAAGGCAAAAGGAATCAGCGTAATTGGTTGCATTCTTCTGTTGAACTGTTTATGTACTTTTTCATTTTGTTGTTTAACTTCCGCTTAAATTATTCTGAAAGAATGGAGTTATTTCCTTTTAATAAGAACAAGGGACTAAGGAAAGTCTGCATTTGTGGTTTCCAGAAAGGAATTCTGCAGCTTTCTCACCATGCATCTGACCGCCTCAGCCCCAACACTGAGGTACAGAGGTCCTGCCTCTGTAGACCCCGGTCTTCTATGGGTGCAACAATGCAAATGTTGTGATAAGGATCCTAGGAGAGCCTGAAATGACAGTGGGATTTAAGAAAAACTGTGTTACAAAACTGTGAAGAATTAAGCCACTGGAAGGGCTATGTTCTCAACTTTTCTAGCACAACACTTCAGAGAAATTACTGTACCATGGAGTCAGTATTTTCAGCGACAACACACTTTTAGGTATTAAAATGCTAATGCTGAGAGTGCATCTGGGAGGCAGGCATAAAGCTGGTGACTGGGGAAAGGACTCTTCAGAGCTGCTGGGAAACACTGCTCCTCTGTCTGAAGATGACTGCTTTGTGTGCTTATGTCCTGGATAGCTCCCTGGGTGGAGGTTGCCTTTGTGCTTGCTGACAGAGGGGACTTACTGGGCGATGCTTCAAAGGCTTCTATGGATTATGGGCTAAATTCAGTGCAAAGTCCTGAAGTTGCTGCCTGAGAATACTTTACATTCACTGTCATCTTACCCCTATGTAAAGATTGCATAGGGTAAAGCTGCCAAGCATTGTTTAGCTGGGTCAGTGTTTCCTTGTTTCATTCTCCTTCCAACTGCAGGGTGGAAGTCTGAAGCATAAAGGTGCAAGGGAGGTAAGGAGCAGCCCTGTCAGCTGCTTGAATGTGACCTTTCTTGGGATGCAGGGAGCCAGAGAACTGTATATGTGCCAGGCAGCTGTACCCCATTAGGGAGTACAGCCTGGCTGTGGTTACTCCTCATGTAAAGTGTCTGAAGTTTGGATTAGCTCCCTGTGTCCCAGCCCTGCATCCGTCTCTATGGAAAAAACAGAATTGACCTCTGAAGAGTTGTTGTTAAACAGTGAGCAGTATGTCTCAGTGCTCCAGTTCATTTTTCCTTTAGTCTGTTTTTGCAGTTAACTTCTCCCTCCTTGCTTTCCTCAGCTTGAAGCAGAAGCAGTTTTCCGTGCCATCACCATTGCCAGCCGAATAAACTGCCCAGTGTACATCACCAAGGTGATGAGCAAGAGTGCAGCTGATATCATTGCATTGGCCAGAAAGAAAGGTGAGAGACTTCATTTTCTCGCAAAACTCATTTTTTTGTTGTTGTTGAACAGAAGCTCAGTGGAAAAACCCATGCATCTTGACCCAAATCACAAGCTAGAGGGAGAGGTCACCAAAGAATGGTGACACTGTCACAGACCCGAAACATTTACAACTGGGGAAGATGAAGAGAAATCCTTCCACGTTTTTCAGTTGACAAACTCTACCCCCAAACTGTTCCCTTGAAACTGTGTTGTAACTCTTCTTTATCCTTCCTTTCCCTTTTGCTTTTCCCTTAGACTGATGTCTCTCTGTTATGGGAGGGAGATATTTCATTCCCAACAGGGTCTGGGACATCCTCTGTGCCTTCTGGCAGTATTTCAGGGTGTTACCCTCTGAGGGGTGGCTTGGGCAGTGAACCTGCTGATAGAAATGCCTCGTACTCCGTCCTGGCCTTGCAGCTGGAGGCTGATCCCATCAGATGTGCACCAAGGGTGGACACTGCTAGCAAGGGGAGGGAAGGATCCAGTTTGCAAAGCACCCAAAAGGGACTTGTGAGCCTCGAGGCAGATGCTGTGGAAGCTGTGTTTGCAAGTCACTTCTGTTGTGCTGGCTGGTGCTACAAAGCGTATGAACAATATGGAAAAGCCAAACAGCAAAATATCTTCTTGAAATCTGTATTCTTGGAGACTTGGAATATGGTGCTGGGGATTGTATGCTGCTATCTGCTGGTGCTGTGCCCAATCTGAAAGTAGTAAAAAGGCATCTGCATGCTGGAGCCCATCCTCTACCTGAATGCGCTCTGATTTGGAGCAGCAGAGAGAGCATGGCTGTGATTAAACCAGCACAAATTAAAACCAGATCTTGAACTGTCTCCTTCTGGATTAGAAAGGGAGCTTTGTAAATATGCTGATCAAAAGCATGTGTAGCTCAGAGAGACTCCTGATTAATATTTTATCATACAGACAAAGCCAGGGCTGCTTAATTTTCTGGGAGCTACACTGGCTGTGTAGCAATGTTTAAATTATACATGGCTGCAGGCAGCAAGTGGTGTAATGTGGTGAAGAGAGAGTGGATTCTAATCAGTTCCTGTATATCCTTGCTTTCCCCAAGGTCCCCTTGTTTTTGGAGAGCCGATCACTGCCAGCCTGGGGACAGATGGGACACATTACTGGAGCAAAAACTGGGCCAAGGCTGCAGCTTTCGTGACCTCGCCACCTCTGAGCCCTGATCCTACTACTCCAGATCACTTAAATTCACTCTTAGCATGGTAAGATCTCATTTTTTTTTTTTGCAGGCTGATGGACAGGCAAATGCAAAAGCCACATGGGATGAAGCATCTAGGGATCAGCTCAGTTTCCTTTAGATGGTCTTATGCATGAAATGGCAGAGAAAGAACATAAAAAACCAGGGATGGTTATTGCCCCATGTTTAGGGTTGTCACTAGTGAGATGAAAAGAATGTGCACAGCAGAGGGAGAAGTGTTGTTCTCGTACTGAAAAGAAGGTATCAGCAATGCCTTGCCAGCAATCCAGATCATAAACCCATCCCTGCAAGTATTTCCTACCTGTAGCCAACTGCGGGTCTCCTTTAGCTTAAGAAAAAGACATCTGCTTTGAAATGATATGGAAATTCACAGCTAAGGTACCAGTAGGACAGATTACTAGTGCTGGAGTGAGGAACTACACTTACTGTTTGAAACCTTATTTAATGCCATATGATGGCACCCATCTCACCTAGTGCCTCCCCTTTCTAGGGTTTCCACTACTCTAGACAGAGCAGTAGAATCTAAGTAACCTGTTGGTCTTCAGAATGTATTTCCCCCCAAGGTAAGTTTTGCATAAGACTGACTGGCAGGCTGTATGGCTGGCAGTGCCAGCATGGCTGGTAACATAAGGATCCGGCTTGGGCAGAGCTGCCCTATAGGTGGATGGGCACATCTGTGTGATGGGAAGCTGCCATCAATCAGTGCCACTGGTGCAGTATGCATGCATCTCTCCTTGCACATGGTGACTCAGGAGGCCACCCAACCCAGGTTTTAACTCAGCTGCCCCAGTGATCCTACGTGGATAACACTGCTAACGAAAGCACAGCTGAGCTCTGAGTTAACCTGTGATTCTGGTAAGAATATGCAGGAATTTGTTCTGTTGTGACAGTCTGATGGGAGAAGATTTTCCATAATTGAACTTTCTGTTCCTTAAAATAAGGACAAGGAAGAAAAATTACTTTTCTGGTCTGATCCGTCACTATCAGCACTGTCAGGAGTAAAGCTCATTGTGTGAGGATAAGGCTCTTAGCCAGCACATGTGGACGTGTATCAAAACGTTTGGCTCTGTACTCTCTCAGACTACGTTTACTAGAGGAGAGTCCCAAAATAATAGTATGTGGGTCAAAACAGATTAGGTAAAATAGCAAGAGAATTTTTAGCACTGGAATCCAAATAATGACTTTCTTTAGAATTAACATCAGAAAGACAAACTGAGGGGTCACAGAAGTTTTCATTATCCTCCAAGCATGCAAAAATGGCTTTTTTCCCTAGCAGCTTAGAGTCCTAGATCTTAAATGGCAGCAGCTTAGCCTGCTTTCAGTTTTAATACTTTATACAGTGAAACTAAAAAAAGAACTGTATATTTTACCAGTCTGTCCTGCATTTGTGGGGACTTTTGTGCAAGGATGATAGTAAAGACAGTAGTTCACTTTTATATTGCACTGTTCATTAGGAGACAAGTATTTTACATTCATTAAAAGATCCTTACAACATTCTTGCTGTGCAGGTACGCAGCCTAGTGTTTGTGCTGTTTTGCACAGAAGGTGTATGATTTTTCACTGAAAAGCTGAATGTGTAAAGATTAAGCATGTCTCAAGGGGTTGGTTTGCAGAATGGATTTGCCTCATGAGATTGATGCCCCTGTTTCATCTGTGAGTGTTACGGTTTAACCCCAGCTGGCAACTAAGTACCACTAAACTTGCTCACCCCCTACCACCAACCCTGGTGGGATGGGAAGGAGAACTGGAAGAAGGTAAAACTTGCAGGTTGAGATAAGGACAGTTTAATAATTGAAATAGAGAAAAATATAATAATAATGATAGCAACAACAATAATACTAGTAGTAGCAGCAGTAATGAAAAGGGGACTAACAAAAAGAGAGAGAGGAATAAATCCCAGGAAACCCAAGTGATGCACAGTACAATTGCTCATCACCCACTGACTCATACCCAGCTCGACCCAAGCAGTGATCAGTCCATTCTGGGTGGCTCCCCCAGTTTCTACACTAGGCATGATGTGCTGTGGTATGGAATACCACTTTGGCTAGTTCAGGTCAGGTGTCTTGTCTCTGCACCCTCCCAGCTTCTTGTGCCCCTCCTCACTGGCAGAACACAAGACTGGAAAGTCCTTGATCAGGGTAAATGCTGCACAGCAACAACTAAAACATGGGTGTGTTATCAGCATTGTTCCCAGACTGAAGCTAAAACACAGCACTGCACCAGCTACTGGGAAGAAATATGACTATCTGAGCTGAAACCAGGACAGTGGGCCACGCACCTGCGGTACCTGTCATCTTTCATGCTGTACTGCTGCGTTATTGCTGCTGTAATACACCATCTCTTCTGAGCAAGAGATGTGAGATCTTGGTGCTTCTTGGAAGATGTAACCTGATATAAAAGCTTTGTTTATGGTGAAGACTAAGATGATGGCATATTGGTGTGGCATTTACAGATACAGATCTGTCCATTGTTAATTCCCATCACTCTGTGTTTTGGAAATGTTTTCCATGGTGATCCTTTTTTTGTTTCTCAGGTTTTCAGTTCTAATCTTTTGCTCACCCCCCATTTGACACTAGATTATATCTAGGCAGCAGGAGTGCCCATGTGGTTAACCAGGAGGTGTTGGGCAGCTCTTCAATGACATTCTTCAGCTTCAGAAGCCTTCTGTTGATTAGACTGAGGAGTGGAGTGCATGGTATTTAATGTCATTAAATGTCAGAGGAGAGGGAAAGCAGAGTTCAGAAGAGGCAACTTCTTTGTATCTTTCAGGTGTAGGAATTAACAGTATGGTATAAGAAGTGCAACATAACTGCAGGGAAGTGATAGAGGGCCTGGCTGTGACATTCATGTTTTCACAGCTGTATTCATCTGACTGCAGGAAACAGGGAGAGGGTAAGCCACAGAAGGTTAGCTGGCAGATCAGCAACAAAAAGGAAGAGATGGAACTGGAATCTTCTGACTAGATTGTTGTGTTAGAATAAATGAATGCTTAACTGATGCATTTGGTTTAATCCTGTGGGGTAACACCAGTCGTTAATAATCAGGAATAGCTAAAACATAGTTGTCTTTTCGCTATTGACTGCATGGGTTTGGCATCTGCTAAAAATTGGATGGATGGATGTGAGCATGGTAAAGAACCAGAAAAGAGGCCAAAGGTTCTTCTCTGACTGTCAGCAATCATTAGGGCTGGCAGCCCTGAAAATTGCATTAGAATTGCTGATGTGTGACCCTTTTTTCCTCTGTACTTGGCTATTTGTTAGCTTGCTAGAAACTAAATGTGCGGACCGGAATCATTCAGATGCTTCAGAGCTGGAACTTACATAATCAGTTAAAGAAAAGGATGACAGGCTCTTGGGGACATCACATTCTGGATTGTTGGAAGAGAAATTATAATATGTTTTAATGCGCTTGACTCCTCTAAGCTTGATCAAGACCTAAAAATACCGGTTTGCTGTGGATATTGAAGAACCTATCTGCTTTTTTGTCTTTCTATTTTTGCAAGTTTCTGCATGTTAGTTATTTTGTTCCCCTTTGTTGCTGGGAGCAGCTGTGATCCAGTTCTGCTCTCTGCAAAAATTCTTTCTCCAGGCCAAAAGAAAATCACTTCTTAAATAAAAACATTACCATTTGTTAGTTCTTTTTGTATTTTACTCCATACCTTTTTCTGTGTAAGACGTTTAAATAAGATAAATCCAGAGCACGTGTTTGACTTGCACTATGCCTTGCGTTATTTAATTGGAAGACTACCTGATAAAAAGCGTTCATGGTTCTGGTTTGGAAGGTCAGACAAGAAATATTCATGTAAGAACCGCAAGAAAAATACATGTGCAGAGGAGAAAATCAGGGAAACAAGCTCGATCCTTATGAATTTGCACTGTAAAGTCTGCTATTATTTTGTCAACATGGTTGTGAATTAATTTATCTTGAGAGTGGCAGAGATTTCATACAAGCTTCTGATCATTTCCTTAATCCTAGATTAATCCTCTGTCCTGGTTAGTGGGCTTGTGCCTGATCTCTGCCGATAAGCAGCCTGAAACCAAAGGAGGCTGTAATCTGGGAGTTCAGGGTGCTCCTGGGGGAAAGTGGAGATGCCCAGTGCCATTGTCACTATTCAGTGATCTGTAGCCAATATGTAAAGGCTGCTGACATGATTTGCAGCATATGCCTCTCGTGTGTAGGCTTGAAAAGTCCATTCACAGCTAGTCTGAGAGCAAGGTAACCTTGTTGAGGCCTGGTTTAAGCGTCTGTGTGTTACCTCCACAGTGGGGACCTGCAGGTGACAGGAAGTGGACATTGCCCATATAGCACTGCCCAGAAAGCCATTGGAAAGGACAACTTCACTATGATTCCTGAAGGGGTCAATGGAATTGAGGAGAGAATGACTGTTGTCTGGGACAAGGCTGTAGTAAGTAATTGTGTACTTTTGTGGACTAAAACGAAATTGAGTGTTGGCTGAATAATGAAAGCCAGGAGACTCTTGGCCAGTACTTAAGTGACTTTCTAATGTGTTTCTGAGAATTCCCTGAGAGAGCGCTACTACAAGGTGAATTGTTTATTTCAAAACCTCAAGTCTTTTTCTACCACAAACTCTCAAGGCTGCATTTCACTTCTGATACTGCAACACCATCGTGTTTTATTAGACCTGAGGCTTCACAGACTCCACTGCTCAATTTTCTGGCTGTGTCAGAGTGGATGTTTCTGAGATGTTGGATCTGGAGCAGTTTAATGACTTTCAAGTGAACCCCATATTAATGTGATGGATGGAGTGTTTGAATTTGGGAAGTGTCTCATCATTTTCAAGAAAGTACAAATGGATGGCAGCTGAGCCTGAGGCTAGGCAATAAAGTGCTTCGAAGGAGAACATTGCATGTAATTCATGCTGCCATATTATGCAGTGGGATGCTGGTATAAATTAGCAATTTTTTGATGGTTCCACAGATCCTAACATCTGATGACATTCTCCCTCCATTGTCTGTCTTCACATATGCACCCATGCACACACACTCACATATACACATGCACTCATTACCTTACATTGCATTGCACTGTAGTGCATATTGCAAACTGGGAAGTGGTGGTATTTACAATGTTGTCATGAGCACTTCTCCCAGACTGTGTTTAATAACAACTTTCCTCAGCTATTGAGATTCCAGCCATAGAAGCAGCTTCAGATAGAGGAGCAAAGCAGAAAAGCAAGCAAAGTGCAGCCAAGTAGTGATATTTACCCTTTGTTACTCCCACAAAGGGAAGGAGCTGCAGAGAGGGCTTCAACATGGGATTTACAGATGTAACGTTCAGTCTTACACCACTAAGTAGCTTATATTTTGCTGATCTGATGTTTTACCAGGCAGAAAAGAAGTGCTTGTTTAAGATTAAAAGTTTGGGACTGTTCTTCTTTATTCTTGCTTATTGCCAGGGAAGACATCCTAAAATACTGAGAAATCAAAATGCTGTTGTGTACAGCTGCTATTAAACCATCACTGCTTAAAAAGTTCAATTGTTGGTGGCATTTCTCCAGGCAGGGACTAGGACCAGACTAGGACCAGCAACAAAACACACTTGGCCATCAGTGTGTAGAGAAAGGGACCTTAGCTAACTGAGCAACTTCATGATATCGTCTGTATTAAGGCTTTACTGGCTGTTCTTTGGGATGCCAGGAGTAACGCATTCACTTACCTGAAACGATCAAGTAATGTGCCTTGTATAAAGCCTCGCTTGATAAAATCCGTTTCATGCAGCATCATCATCTATGTGAAATACATGCTTTCCAGTTATCTCCTTGACTGTTCAAGACTCTTGAGTAGTGTGTTTTACTCAAATCACATTCTTTCTAGGCCACAGGCAAGATGGATGAGAGCCAGTTTGTAGCTGTCACCAGCACCAATGCTGCCAAAATCTTTAATCTGTATCCAAGAAAAGGCCGGATTGCTGTAGGATCGGATGCTGATGTTGTTATTTGGGACCCTGATAAGGTGAAGACTATAACAGCTAAAAGCCATAAATCGGTAAGGAGGAAGGGAAAACCAGCAAGAAAAAAGAAATGTCACTGTTGCTTTTCAGCTGTTGACCTAACTCATCTGACCAACATGTGCATGGGATATAGAGAAGTGGGGTAACTACCTGCTCCTGTTCTGGAATGGGTAAATATTTCAGGAAATGAAAGCTTGGAATTCTTGCATTGGAAGCATTGGGATCAGGAAGGATTTCTTTTTCTTTGCTTGTAGCATTGCACTGTGTTTTGCATGCTTGTGGCTTGGCACTAGGTGTGAATCAGCTGCTGTGCAGCTGAGGTTAGTAAAACTGTAATGATAAATTTACAACCAGCTCACATGTTTTTTGCTTACCTGAAAAGAACCTGATGTTATAAATTGCATGATTAAATCAACTGTATTATAAACTATGACAGATGATTAAACGTTTTGATAATACAGCTCTGATCAGCCTCAGGGCTGGGATTTTCTATTTAATTCCCAAGCTTTGCTGCATACTGCTCTACCCTTAGCACAGAGTACCAGTGACTCAACAGTCACTTCAATTTTAACTGCAACAGGTTTTATCCTATGTGTTTCCTATCTCAAAGTTACTATCTTACTGTGCAGTGCTTTAGTGTTTTATATTGCGGTATTCTTCCAAAAGCTTTACTGGAAATCCAGTGATGTGCTTTATATTAAAAAGGCAAAATCTTTAGAAACCTCTAAAAAGTAAGTTCAGGTGATTCAATTTCTGTTTCTACATATGCTCACAAATATATACAAATGAATATAAATATATATAAATATATATTTGGATACATATGAAACGGTTCTAGCTATAAGAAATTGTGAGTTACAAAGCTGATAGACTCCTATAACCAAGTGGAACCTTTCAGCCCATGATCCCACAGGCTGTAAAGTTGTAAATCTGTTTTCAGATATTGTCCTCTGCTACGCTTACTGTTTCTTCTGTTTTGGTGTACATCTAATAAACAGTATTCAGCTGTTACCTGGATCATGAGGGCAAAAACTGGGGGAAAAAAAGCCAAAACAACAAAAACCAACAAAGGGAAAACGTATGTGAGACATTTATGTTGGTAGTGTGTTAGTAATCATAGAATCATAGAATCATGGAATACTTAGGGTTGGAAAGGGCCTTAAGATCATCTAGTTCCAAACCCCCTGCCATAAGCAGGGACACCTCACAGTAAACCATGCCACCCAAGGCTTCATCCAACCTGGCCTTGAATACCGCCAGGGATGGATTACTGGCACTTTGGCATTACCCTGTACTATTTATGTCTGGCTCATGCTTCTGTACTTGTTTATAATGTTGTGTCCAACATTGCCAAAAGCTTTTCTAGGCAAATCAAATACTGGCAATTAGTGGGAAATAGGAAAAGTCTGATCCAGGGGAGTTTGATCAGAGAGATTGTTTAAAATAGTCTTATATCTAAATGCACTGTTTTTCCTTCAAACAAAGCAATTTTATGCACACCTTAATGCCAGTTGTCTAAAACTGTGACTACAAATATGAGTTATAAGTTACTACTTAAAGAGATCTTGTACTGAACTTGCAGTGAATATGTTGGTTGATCCTCAGGCTGTTGAATACAACATCTTTGAAGGAATGGAGTGCCACGGTGCCCCACTTGTGGTTATAAGCCAAGGGAAGATTGTGTTTGAAGATGGAAATCTGCACGTAAATAAGGGAATGGGGCGCTTCATCCCTCGCAAACCTTTCCCTGAATATCTTTACCAGCGCATCAAAATCAGGAATAAGGTAACATCAGATCTTACTTAATCTTCTCTCCTGACATACCCTCTTGGATCCACAGTAGCATGTGTATTTTAATACTGTTGTGCTAATACAAGTCCATATCAGATGGAACACACATGACTTGTTCAAAACATGATCACAAAATTGGTTCCTTTGCAAGTGTGAATTGTTGTAACAGAACACCATGAGCTTCAGTAGGTAAAGCATATAATTGCTAGTTAGGCATAATTGCCTTATGTCCAGCTGTGCAGGCTTTTGAGGGGAGGTGGAATAGTGATAGAATTTACTTTTAATTAACATTCAGGGAAAAGATAAAGCTTCCTTGGGGGAGGGTTAGCCAGAAGAGAAACAGAATTGTACATTTTTACTAAGCTTTGCATACTGAACTGCCACGCTGCAGAGAAGAAAAGCGTGTAAGCCACAGATGCTTATTATATTTGGCATCTGAACTGTTGTTAGTGTGTTTGCTGGCCTGAGTATTAGCAGCATTCGCAGCTCAGAAAATTATTCTCTTGTGCTTAATAAAAAGCTTGGGAAATGACCAAGATTAGGACTGGATCACTTCAGGTTTTGCATTATGTCAGTGCTCCTCTGTTGAAAACCAGTTATCTTGGCACTAATTTGGGGTTATTTGGAAACTGCTTCTTGCCACAGAGCAAGCAAGTCACTGTGTGAGTGCAGGTAACAAGGCAACTTGACTAAAACTCCTATTTCCTTCAACAAAGTATGTATCATAGGCTGTGAGGATGGCAGCTGAAATTAAGTCTCCAACCAGCTTTTATCTTCTGTCATTTGTTATACAAATTGGGTCAAGCTGTGGGGTACAAAAGGTCTGCACTTCTAATGAGACAAAGCCCTGTTAAATCAAGTGCACCTGCAAAAGTTTTGCAAGATGCCAATCAGTCCTGCACTCCTTTTACATTATCCACTTAGACGTCATGGGCCTTCTCTTCACACTCACCTCTCAGGGGTTTAACACATGGAGTGCTGTAAGAATCAGTGACAGTGTCATTCAAATACTGAAAATACCACTTGAAAAACAAGTATCAGAGAGTGGTGTCTGATAACAGGAGTTTGCACAAAAGTAACTGGGCTGAGTAACCTGGGCCTTGCAAGCAGGCCTGGGTTTTTGGGAGAGACCTTTGATACTTAGAAAAGGTGTGGAAAAGCGTGCAGAAAGCTACTGCTATTTTTGCTCTTGTAGCTCCCTCTGCTGCCTGTCGAGAGGAAGGGAGAGCAGATTCATGTCCGTGTTTATTTTCACACTATCAAATCTTATCGATTGGTAATGTTTAGAATAAAACCAGTGATGGTCATAGCCACCATATGTCAGTGCATGACAAAGGAATATAGAAAAAACATGTCAAACAAGGGGATGCAAAGCTGCAACCAGAAGATAGCAGAATAAATTTATCCCTGGAACAGGAATAGCAGCATAAATTCCTGCCTTTGTGGGTCCCTGGAAGATGGATTCATTGCTGTGATTGGCAGGTGCCCTCTTCTGGGCATTAGTTTGGGCTCAGCCTGTGAGATGATGGCTCTTCTAATCCTGATATTCCTGTTCCCAAAAGCAGAGAAAATGCATTGTTTTCTGAAGGAGCTGGATCAAACCCCTGTGCGTACTGTCTTCTACATGGTATTTTAATTTCACTGTTAACCTGTTGCAGAAATGGCTCTGAAACAATAATCTTACCTAATCTGAATGAAGAAGTACCACAGATTTTTGATCTTTTTGATGAGCTTTGGATTCTGTGATTCAATGGCTTCAGGCTCTTCCTGAAAATTGGAACTGTATTTAATATATTATTTCCTAGATTCTTGTGCTTTTAAGGCCAGTAAGGCTGTTTTATCTCATATTCCATATAAGAACTGTACAAGGATAAAATCTAGAGACCTCAAACAGAAATCACAACTCAAACGACAGGTACTCTATTGACAAACAGTCTCATGCCACATTCTAGCGTATGATTGCTTTTTAATTGACGACAAAACCCAGAAACTTTTGAAATATTAATTAAAAAGCTGTCACCACTTTTCAATGAGTTCTAGTAAAAATAAAGAGGTATCTGAAGGGAAGGAGCAGAGATAAATGCAGGTAGGAGTGAAACTGCTGCAGTCAGTATAGTGGATATCTGTCTTGCAACAACCTGAGTGGGATTTAGCAGCTGAACCAGCCCTGCTGACAAGCCTCTGAATGGAAAGAGGTGATGGTGACTGATCTTAGTTAAAATAAATATGTTGGGTCAGGCCCTGCTGTTCTTTTGAATCCCATTTCTCCCCATTGACTGTGAAGAGAACCTAGTAAGGATCTTCCCTTTATGATTTATATATATATATATATAAAAATAAATGGAGAGAGGAAGGTTTGTCATTTCCTTTATATATAAAGCAAACTGTAGCCTTGATGAGAATATATATGTTTTTAATTCAGTACATAGCTCTGTGCTCATTAAGGAGCATTATCAGAGCATTCAGGATCTGAGTTTTTTTATCTTCCTGTTGCTCTAGGTGGGAGGACTGCAAGGAGTCTCCAGAGGAATGTATGATGGGCCTGTGTATGAAATCCCAGCTACGCCAAAATACGCAACTCCTGCACCTTCAACTAAATGCTCCCCTGCCAAAAACCAGCCCCCGCCAATCAGAAACCTCCATCAATCCAATTTTAGCTTATCAGGTAAGTCAGTCTGACTCATCAGAAATGTTCTAAAACTGTGAGTATGGATTATTGGTGATAAATTTCAGTTATAATTACTTAGAATCATAGAATCATAGAATAGTTAGGGTTGGAAAGGACCTCAAGATCATCTGGTTCCAACCCCCCTGCCATAAGCAGGGATGCCTCACACTAAGCCATGTCACCCAAGGCTTCATCCAACCTGACCTTGAACACTGCCAGGGATGGAGCACTCACAGCTTCCCTGGGCAACCCATTCCAGTGCCTCACCACCCTAACAGCAAAGAATTTCTTCCTGGTATCCAATCTAAACCCCCCTGTTTAAGTTTGAACCCATTACCCCTTGTCCTGTCACTACAGTCCCTAATGAAGAGCCCCTCCCCAGCATCTCTATAGGCCCACTTCAGATACTGGAAGGCTGCTCTGAAGTCTCCACGCAGCCTTCTCTTCTCCAGGCTGAACAGCCCCAACCTTCTCAGACTATGTTCATATGGGAGGTGCTCCAGTCCCCTGATCATTCTTCTTTAATCAGATTTGAAAGCATTCTATATACTCCTATACATGCATATACTTGTGTGTGTGTGTGTATGTTTTTATGCATTCTTTCCCTAGGAATATTTTGCAAATTGCCAAATATTCGAAGTATTTGCAATCGAAAATTTTTCTCTGTATGCAGTCTTTTAATGTTATTTACCTGGGCCATTGGAGTTACCTGAGGTGTCTGGTTGATGTGACTGAGGCCCCTTGGTGTTATGTACAGCTGATGAGACTTGGGTCTGGTGTAATCCATGTGGCTCAGACACCTCAGGCTTCTTTCTTGCTGCATCACCAGAAGCTGCCACGTGTGGAAACCTCAACTGTCCTTGCCCATGGTCAGCAAACCATGTACAGAAGCTATTCATATGCAGATTAGAGTATTTCTTGTCCTCTTTGTTCTTGGAGCCCAAAACATTTTCCATGGTACACAAGAAATAGACTGGAAAATCATCCTTTGGGGTTACTGGAAATAATTCTTGTCATCTGAGGACAATTACAAGTGTGTCAAATACTGATCCTTCAAAAGTCTAAAGCCCAATTGGTAAATAAGTGGCTTATGATGTTATGAAAGTCACTGGATTTTCTCCCCTGTGGGAGCTGATGGTGTTTCTCCCTGACAGATCCTGTCTTTAGAAACTAAATGAAACTTCAGGAAGAAAGCCCGAGGAGAGCAAATATTTTATCAGCCCTTATAGTGAGCTGAAGTGTATTTTTGCCCATACACCTTGGGCTATTGTGAGCATATAGGGAGATGTGAAGATATATAAAACAAAAAATGTGCTTAGAAATTTAATCTCTCATAATTATCACTGATACGTGGGATTTTCATAAACATTTGAAGCTCTGGATTCACAGTCCACTGCTGGCTGTTGGTGCAACAAAGGCATCTAGTGGTATGAATGTGGTCCATATTAAATGCATGTTACTGTGTTCTTATGAAATGAAGCAGAACCACAGACTATGATAGCATTTAAAATGATGCTACACTTTTATGGTAGCCTTACCTTGCTGAGTGTGATCAGACAACATTCAGCCTGGCAGAAAGCTTGCTGTCATGTTAAGCTTGACCTTTCAACATTTCAAAACAGTTTGAGGTGGGTGTGTGTTTGCAACAGCTCCATGCTCCTTTCCTCCTGGTTTTATGATTCCTGACACCAGATTTATTGCACTGTTGACCCGTGGACTCAGAAGGAACATGTTATAAAACAGTGAAGCAGCTTTCAAAACTCCACTCTGCACATGTATGGTTTAGGGGGTTTTTGTAGTTACAACAGCGTTTTCTATCAGGGTTTGATCTTGCGAGGGCAAACCAGTCTGTAGGGTGTCACATTTGCATGGGTTCTTCTTCAAGTTGGTGGAAAACAATTCCCCATGTGGGGTGAGCATCAGTCTGATCCTAAACGCTTAATCCTATACTTCTTATCAGAGACAACTTGGAGCTAAGAACAGAAACGTGTCTTGGAGGTTTCTGTAGCACTTCCAGCAGGGATCTGGCTCAAAAGATACCAGCTGCTGGTGGTGTGAAGGAAGCACAGCTGGGACTAGACAGGTAAAAACTCACTGCTGATGGTTTGTTCCTCTTCATAGCTTTGTGTCCTCATTTTCTGTGGTTGCAGGAGCTCAGATAGATGACAACAACCCACGCCGCACTGGCCACCGCATCGTGGCACCTCCTGGTGGTCGCTCTAATATTACCAGTCTTGGATGAAAAATGATGGACAGAAACACAAGGATGAAGGATCGTGGGAATAATGTCCGTTCCCTTCAATATCTGTGTTATCAAACCCACAGTTTTATTTGGTACTAATGGAAATAAAAATTGAAATGTCTTTCTTTTTTTCTTTTTGTATAGGAAGAGGTGAAAATAGTGTGGTGTGTTTGCTTGGAACTACTTGCCTCACAATTGTGCTTTCATGCCATAGTCACCTTAAAGCATGGTGCTTCCATTGCCCCTTTAGTGATTACAGGTTTTAGCTTTGTCTCGTAACTGAATGATGGTTACTTTGCACCCTTTCGCTGTATTAGAGTAGTTGATGCATGTTACTGAGTTATTTATGCAAGTTGCATTCTGTGAGTGAGTCCCTTTAGAACACATTGCCAATAATTGATTAGACACAATGCCAAGACTAATGTCCGTATTTGAGAAATGTCACCAAAAACACTTAAGAAGGAAGAAAATGGCCATCTTGAAAGTATGCAGTAGAGTAGTACAGGCAGCTTCTGTTTCATCTTTAATTTATTATAAACCCAAGAAGCACTTCTCTGACACAGAAAATCATCAGGACACGTAATGACAAATGGTCTCTGTAGCACTTGTCTGTTCCCACTCGGTACGTTCCAAGTCTGTGTCCTTCTTGTTTCCATTTTAGACAGAGCCATAATTTATACACACCAACGCCATTGCCACCCCTGCAGGGATATCTCCACCTGGGCAGTAGTGCTCTCCTTCTGCATGAGATTTTTGGTACTTACAGATAATCCAAGTTGCCGTCGGATTTTTAAAGTTTTTTGTACAAAGTTTTTCCTTTGTAATCACATGCATTTTTACTTACTCTACCGTATCAAGATCTACTAGTCGTGGTTCAATTTCTGAATTCAAAGCTTGTGAAATAAAGGAAATTAATTGATGGGTAAGAGTCTTCCTCTGCTTTCCAGTGCGGTTGCTCAGTGATTGAAAACACAGAATGGAGAAACTTAAGGAAAATTGTCTTTTAGGTTGACATCATGTGAAAGAAGAAACCCCCTTTGATCACAAGGGGTGTTGAATATATATATACATGTGTATGTATATGTACATATATATGTGTATATATACACATGTATATATTATATACATACATATATAATATATATGTGTATATATATACACACATGTATATATACATACATATATAACATATATGTATATGCCTGCGTAAGCATACTATAGCATGCCATAATCTGTCCTAATTAAATAGAGCTCATAGTAAAAATGTTCTCACTATCGACATTGCAGCTGCCTCAGTTTTGTCCAGATGAGACGTAAATGAGCTTTCTCCCAGGACCTTCAGGCCTGCATCTGATTTGCTTGAAATGGTAGCTGATTGCCATTCTCTTCATCTGTAATCCAGAATGCAATCAATTACCATTTAAAGCTTGGAAAGTAGCCTACCTGAAACCTGTCCTGTTATTCTGAAGCCAATATGCTGTCACCTCCAGTTTGCCCAGAAAAAGAACCGCTACCCTGGAAAGCTCCATTTCAGTCAGCTTGGTCTGAAAACCTGGTGGCAGAGCTGGTCTGAACAGCCAGCTTTTGCTTTGGCTGAAACAGTGAAGGAACATTGCAATTCAGCCTGCAGTGAGCTGAATGGATTGTTCCCAAAAGAAGAGAAAAATTAAACTTTTCATGAGCAATCCCATCTGTTAAGGATCCCAATTAATGTTTGCTATTGTCTGGAGAGTGCCCTCATCCATAGGCTTGCTTGCTTACTTGGTGGTGCAGATATTTTATATGAAGTAAAATACTGCTAGCAGAGAAGCCTGAAGACAACCTGTCCTGGAATAACCCACAGGATATCAGGTAAGCCAAGTCTCCATCTCCTGTTCCAAACCATTTGCTATGAGCATTGACAGAGCCAGCAACAGTTCTGGTTAACTAACCATGACAATAGAAATAAGGCTGGTTTGTGAAGCTGTGTGGCAAATTGACATGGTGTGAAAATTCTGGAGCTGCTGGTTACAACTTCCTCAGTGATTTTCTTGTGTGTGTTTGTGCAAGTAGCAATGGTTGGTCCATGTAAAACTTCTCCATCTATGAGGCTTATTATACTTGAGGTGGCAGAAATAGTCATTGTGTAACTAGTACTGACAGGTTCCACTTTTCCTACATGCTAAAGGGCATCATAAAGCAAAGACCCTTTGCCTTACGAGCTGGTCAGGATCCACTGTTGTTAACATGCACTTATTTTTTCACAGTGAAGAGCTTATGAATAAATAGGTGTGGGTGTTTGTGAGGCACTTCATGGTTCAGTGCTTCTGTGTGAGCAAGACTCTGCTTGTCAGGTCAGTGTAACTGCTATCATTACTCCAAGGAGAAATACACTGGCATGCCAAGATGTTCATAAGCCCCCGCAGCCTGGCTGCTGCTGCCATGCTACTGCTGGGGCACAGCCTGCAGGAAGCCCATGGATCCTGCGCCCTGCCTGGACCCCTCCACATGGACATGTAGTTAGTTCTACCTGGATGTGATTTTTTGGGAGCACAGGTACCTTACTGCATGGTCATCAGGTGAGGTGAAGGATTTCTCACTTTGATGGTTACTGTGATATGCTGTCTGAGAGATGGCATGTGCCATTGCTCATGGAGGGGTTAAACAAAGCAAGGTAAGTGGTGCTTCTCTTACCACCTGGAGGCCTATTACACAGTAGTGTCACTGCTCCTATGTTGCTAACCTGTCCTTAAAGAAATAAAACAGCAACAGTAAATGAAATGTGGATTAGCTGGTGATCCTGAATATATTTGTGGAATAGAAAACTCTGCTTCAGTCTGATCCCTTATAGCAGCACCAAGCTGGTTTAAGTTTGTGCACTTATGGGTTGGGAGCTGTTTTCAACCACAGAAAAAAAGCAATGCAAAGCTTTCATGCGTTTTGAATCATCAAATGTCTAAAACTTTGCAGCATATAAACCTGACATAGCCCTAATGTTGTAACACTGGCTCTTCCCTATTGCTGTTGCAGACCTCTTAAAATTAGTCCATATGACCAGTCTGAGGGCTGTCTTTGTCAGTCAAATGATGCAGATGAGAAAGCTGGATCCATGGATTGCTTCCCGAGTGATAGTGTGGACCAGTTTGTCTTGTGTTACGGTTTGTTTGCTACCAGAGCAATACAGTTAAAGATTTGAATTTTAGCATTGAATTGAATTTGTAGCAAAGCCTGTTAATTATGATGCTAAGAGTGTACCAGAACTGACCGCTGTCCCAGCCATTTAATGTTTCTCCTAGCAACACATTGATCTTCATCTTTAAAGGGTGAGCACAAGTCTTGATGACCATCTACTACAAGATCTACTAGCCAACAATATAAGCTTAGGGGAGGCCAGAAGAAAAGAGCGAACATCTGCTAATATTCCTCTGAGTGTATCCCTCATTTCCAGTGCCTTGTGATACCTTGAGAAGCAGCAGCAGCTTTGTACACTAGCTGTCAGTGAATTCTTCTGACATGAATTTGCCAAGGTGCTTTTAAACCCAGGTAAAATCTTTGCATTTATGGCTTCCTGGATCAAGGTGTTGCACAGCTGAATGCATGATGACAAAGTGCTAAGCTAGTCTACTTGGCACCAGGTAATTCTTGTCATTTAGATCCAGCCAGCATTAAATCTCAGTGATCTAAACAAACTGATTGGAGGATAGTTTTTCATCATAATTGTGGTGGAATTTCTACAAGCTTTCCAGATGTTTTTCAGTGATGAGAGTGAGTGGCATTCAAATGAATATAAATTGTATATGGGAGATGAAAGTAAATTGTATATAGGAGAGGGAATAGTGTCTTACAATGCAGGAAAACATGCAGAATATGGGATACTGCTTTGAGTCTTATGTCACTCCTGAAGTACTTGCAGTGATTTAGATCAATCAGTTGGGTCTCAGCCCCCCTCCCTGATGGCCTATTCTGTAATTTTCTAGCACAGTGAGCTGTATGTTCTATCCTTAAATATAGTCATATATAATGCTTTAAAAAGCTTTAAGCTTAGCTGCTTCTTCCTCACAACTGAAAATAAGCCAACCTATGAATACATCAGTTGACCGCAGTGCTGCTTCTGAAAATCTTCAGTGGGCAGGCTCCAGACCCTTGTCCCCTCTCCTGATGCTCTGTAGTACAGCAGTCATGAAGGAACCTGATAACAGGAGCTCTCCCAGTGCAGCAACAGTTCCCAAACAGCATGTTTAACAGAAGACTTGTAGGTGCCGTGATGGAGAGATTGAAGGCACTTAGGACCCTTATGTGACTTAGAAGTGCTTGGTTACATCAGGAATGAAACTACCCATATTGCACAGGACTTATGCACAGAGGATTATGCACATTTTTCTATGGCAAAGCTGGTTTGATTCTTATATAACAATGCACTGAAGAACTCTAACACCATGCCTAGAATTTGAGATAGAGACACTCTTGTCATACAGCTGTGAATGAGACAGAGCACAACCATGAACTGTTGTAGTAACTGTCACCCTTGATGTTAAAAAATGGAGAAAAAAGACCTGTCATTTTCCCCTGAATTTCTGCAGCAACTGTTTTTGACATGTACCTGTAAAGCATGATCAAAGCTCCTTGTTAGACTCTCCAGAATAAAAGATTTGTATTATAAAGCGTTTTGAGCTGTGACAGGCACCTAGATATCCTATTTCCACCTCATCTGACCTCTACAATGCTGCAGACTGCTCTCACCTGGTGAAACTGCTGAGCAGTTTCTCTCCCAGGAAGATACAAAGGAGGGGGTGGGAGGGAAGCACCAAACATTCTGGTAACACATTAGTAGGAAAGATTTTTAGAATCATGTAAAGATTTACCTCGGAATAGGTATCATCTGGAGTGCAGGCTCCTGCTCAAAGCAGGGCCAACCTCAAACTTAGGTCAATCAGGATGTTATGCACTCTCAAAGATGGATGTTCTGCACTCTCTGAATTACCTGTTCCAGAGATTCATCCATTTTATGGTAAAGAATTTTTAATTCCTGATGGAATGTCTTTGCTGAAACGTGTGACTACTGCAATAAGCTGTGCCTGTTTGCCTGGTGATGAAGTATTTCATAGCAGCAAGAAGAAATCTTGGTCTTTGTATTGTTCTGTGTTGGTTAAGGAATAAGCATTCACATGGATTTAAAGTAAACTGAAGGCCCTGAGGTAAAAAACCCCCACTTTGTAATGACTGTCAGGAGATGGGCAAGACATCAGCATACAGAAATTGACTCTTCCTATGGTTCATCATCCCACCTCACAAGCATGTCAAGGTCCCTCTGGATGGCATTCCTTCCCTCCAGCAGATCCACCAAACCACACAGCTTGGTGTCATCGGCAAACTTGCTGAGGGCGCACTCAATCCCACTGTCCATGTCAGCAACAAAGATGTTGAACAAGACCGGTCCCAACACCAATCCCTGAGGGACACCACTTGTCACTGACCTCCAGCCGGACACTGAGCCATTGACCATAACTCTTTGTGTGCAGCCATCCAGCCAGTTCTTTATCCACTGAGTGCTCCACCTATCAAATTGATGTCTCTCCAATTTAGGTTTACAGCTGGACTCAATCTCAAAGGTCTTTTCCAGCCTAAATGAATCTGTGTTTCTATAACATCAAAGTTGAACAGTGCTTAAATGAAGAGCAATTGTTGTGAGCTTGGCTTGGCATTAACTATGCTTTTTTCTTGTTCTAATGGCTCTCTGCCTTGGTCAGTATCTGCTTCACTGATGGGGAGTGATGGCAAGTGCCATGCACGAACTCTGCACATGACTTTAAACAGGACAGTGAATACATGGAGGAACTCACAGACACTGAGAATTCAATAACAGGGGCAAGAGCAGCAGGTGTTTTGCCACGCAGCTGATGAGACTCTGGGAGAAGTGAAGACATGTCTGTCTGTAGAAGCTCCAGCCCAGGGATGTTGGCCAGATGGAGCGGCTGAAGCTCTGGGAAGACGGATGCCTGCACCCACAGCCAGGGAGACTCGCATCCTCCCTGGCTCCTTCCCGGTGTTCTCGGCCTGTCACCTCCAACAGCAAGAGGATGAAAACCTCGCTAGCTGCCCGGGAGAGGGCACTGCTGCCCTGCTTTTGGGATAATCTGAACCCTTTCCACGTTTTCTAATGGCGAGAAAAAGCCGTTTCAGGCCTGCCTAACCAAAGGCATCACAGTACATCCGGGAAGATCCCGTGTGATTAGAGACCTGGCTTCTGTAATTAGAGACCCTGCTCGGGTTATTGAAGACTCGGGTCGGGTAATTAGAGACCCGTGTGATTAGAGACCCTGTTTGGGTGTTTGTGCTCCATCCTAACTGTGATAGGGGCCGCTGCTGCACTGTGTGGTTTAAATCATTAACTCTAGTGGTCAAAGCTTCCTATCTGTATAGAGCACCCTGCAGAATTAAGATGTTCAAAGGTAAATAGCCTTCATCTGTTTTTAAAGAGGCACAACAAGCAGCAACTAAAATGTCCAGCTCAGGAAGGCAGAGAGACCATAGAGCCCCAGTACAGAAATACCAGAATCAAGTCCTTGAAGAGGTACAATTTATATTTTTATTTAAATGACTGAGGTGAAAATTAACCACTTAACAATTGTGTGTAACACACCTGGTAAAGTAATTCATGTGGTGGCACTTCAGTCTGAGGTACACTGCACAGCTGATGCAGTGTTTCTGTAGTATTTTCCATCATACGCCAAAGGACAGCCTTTTCATTAGCAAAACATATGTTTATCTTAAAAAGGCAGGAAAGATTCATTTGATGAAAGCTGTAAGATCACTGAAGTGAGGCAATTTACTGCACCATACAGGTGCTCTGCACAGCCAGTAAGAACTAGCTGCTTTGCATAACAAGAATTCCCACAGGAAATGTAATGAGCATAACAAAGTATGCTGGAAACAAGAGTATACTTAAGACGACTAGAAGTATAAAAAAGAAAACAGCAAACTGGTTTTGTCCCCTTTTTCCTAAAAGTAATAATTTGAAACCTCATACAAATGCAGAAAAATACATTTATAAAAATCTCTGTACAAATTTTAAGAAGTATACATGGCCTTGGAAGCACTAAAACTTGACAAAAGAGGGAACAAATGCAATCTTTGGACATACCGATGCCATCTGAAGCCTGTTTACATATTCCCTGCATTTCTATCTACTTTTGTTAGTCCAAAGCAGCAATCGCAAAGTATTAAGACCAAATCTACCAAATTTAGGGCTCAAAAGCAAGTGGTACTTCACAACTGTAATGAAACCTTACTGAGATATTCCAACTGGGCAACCAGCCTAGTGCGGATATGGTCTCATACAAGCGTACTTTCTTTGGTTATATTCCTAATCTAAAAATATCTCTCCTTCACATTCCCCAGGCTATATGGAAGAGCTCATATTAAAGACTTCCTTGTTCCCCCTTAACAAAACCAAGTGGGAATGTTTTATTAACATCTAAAGGAAGTCAGTATTGATTCTTGGTCTGTAGCTAAAGAAGATTTCTTGGTTATTATTGATGTTCTTCTTTGTTTCTCAGTAAAGCATCTCAGTAAATATTTACATCTGCTGAGATTCCTCAGAAGAATGCTTCGGTACTCTATGTTCAGGCAGCTCACATAAACACTTTTTCTACCTGTTGCCTCTCTTTTTTAGCATCTTCGAGTTTTTCCTTGGTTCAGGCTCACTTTCATGTGGACTCTGTAACCTCTCTCTGCAAGAAATACACAAGAAAAATAAAATTGTAGACAGAGTTTTAAAAATGCTGTCATTCTCTCTCAAATTAAATTGATTTTGATAAGAGAAGCAAGGTGTTTCCTATAAAACTTCTGCATTCACTGTTTTCAGCTGCCTCTGCTGAGGCTGCCAAAACAAAGATGCATAAACGTTCCTTTGTTGGGTCCTTGTTCCCTACACACGTATCCCTTTTTTGCCTGTGGGAAAGGAGTGTGTGAAAAGGGTTGATGCCATCAGGGAAAGGAGCCATCTCCTGAAGTCAGTCGCAGGCTGAGGTCACTCAGGGGATAAATACTTTTCCCCAAAGGCCTGTGGCTCCTGAGAACCAACTGTTTGCTTTGCCTGTCAACAGGATTTTCTCTGCTCAATATATCAAGCCCCAGTGACCAGCTGGCTGGTTTGATCTGCCCGTAATAATCAGCTGGCATCTTTCAGGTTTGTAGCCATTTCTTCTCCTCTAGTTAGCACCCCAGCATAAGCCAACTGAAACATCTATCAAGAAAATCATTGTTAGAGCTGCTACCCTCATCAGCCAAAGACTGGCGCTTGCCTTTGTTCCTGAAATAAAGGTGGAAGTTGAAAGCCTAAATACCACAGACCAGATTTTGGTTGCTACATGTCAGCCTAGTTCCAATGGATTCACTTGTCTCTGCTGATTTATTCTGTCTGTGACTTGGGTTTTAAAAAAACTAATTAAAGGAAATTTGGAAACAGTATTTCTCATTTCTTTACCTAAAATTAAAGTTATTTATAGAATACACAGCAGCACAGACAAGCAAACTCAGATGGTTTTCCTAAATTTAGAAAAGAATACTGGGGGAAAAAGGTCAAGTATATGGGAGAAGTAACCATTAAAGAAGCATCTCAGCTACTGCAGGCATTATATTTTGGGTTTGACTGACATACATACCTGCTTATGAAGCAGATTTTGTACTGCTGAGTTTTTTTTCACATACCGTATTTTTAGCCTCTACTGTACCTGCATAAGCCAGAAGTCAGTCCAGGGGGCTCTTGGATATTTTCATGAGAATCATCTTTTTCTGCTGATTGTGGTGACTGAAAGGTCTTCCTTTTTGTTTTTTCCCCTGAATTGCCAAATAAATGTACATGGATTTAAACAAACAAACAAAAAAGAATGTATATAGTAGAGCTTGTTTGGTTTTGATTAACCTAAAGCAAAAAAAATACATGCTAACGCTTCATACAGACATGTTATCATTCCACTTTACATTCGTCTAGCATATTGGATTTTTACCATTGGTTAGTTCTCACGGGTCAGACCTTTAATCTTCATACTTGCTAAACACTACATTTCCATGCGGTGCAACAGTTGAAAGCCTTATCATATATTTTCATAGTAAGTAGTTGAAAATGCCTTTTTACTACCAGCAAACAGAGAAAAAGCCAACTCATTATTTTATTTGAATCAGAACAACCTGACATTAAAAAGTCACTGTTTTTAGGACCCTGAGCTAAGTTTCCCTGTGTCCCTGGGGACATGGTGCCTATGAGGGCAAACAGCTCTGCACACCTGAGGAACAACTGACTGGGGAGAGAACCGCTTTTCCCTTTCCAGCACACATCGCACCTTTAAGCATCTTTTAAATGTAATACCAAATGTTTTATTCTTATAATAACAGAAGGACTGCATGGCTCAGAGGATGAGAATTTGCACGCTCCACCCCAAATGTGGACCAGGAAACACAACTGCTATGCTGACAATTTGTCCCTAAGTATCTCTTGAATAATGAATTAGTCTAAATTGTTAGGACTGCAGTAAACTCATAAAAATACTTCAAGTTTCCTGATTCAGTAAGATTTTACTTTTGAGCATGTGCGTGGGAAGGCGATTCTTCCATTCTAACAGAAGGATGACTCTTGTGAGTCACCCCTCTGGTGGAAAACTCTGTGTGATTAAGCTCTGCTGTCCACCAAAAGACTTGTTGAGGTGAACAGAGTTGTTTCTAAAAAACATTATACAGACATAAAAAGTAATTTTGGTTTGAGTAGGGTAAAACCTTATCTCAGTGGACACAAAATGATTGACAGGAGTGAGGAATGGTGATGCTTATTTGTGGCTGTGCTACTAGCAAGCTGGGTGACCTTGGAGGATTGGCTTACTTTTTTACACCTGGATTAGGAAAATGGCACTGACAAAAGATCTTTCCTGAAACTCCATTGTGTTTTATTGCAAAATACATACTAACATGGAATGATGTTGGTTTTTGGGGTTTTTTTTAAACAATTCAGGATTGTACCAACCTACTGCCTTGCTTCTTTTGAAAGGCTTCTTCTTCACAGCCACTGGAACTCGGGCCAGCACAGCCAACTCCCTCACAAAGTCCTGCTCTGCTTCCTGAACACAAGGATAAACCAGAAGTCAGTTAACACAACACAGCTTGATTCTGGGTTATGTTATTCTACATGTGGCATGTCAAAAAAAAGGCATATGCCATTGCAGAAACACAGGAAACAATATGGCTACCATCAGGGAAGCATTTCCTAAAAGACAGTGGTGAGTCTTGGCTCTGATTTCAACTAGGACAGCAAAGAGACCCTTACAACCCTTCTAATATTTTGCTATGGACTGCTTCAGATCCATAAGTCATTTTACCCTGATTTACCTTAAGCTGATTCTCCAACTCAGTTTCCAGGTGATGCAATCCCCGCAGCTTCTGTTTAAGAGACTCCAGACGAATTTGCTGCTGCAGTTCAAACTGAGCCAAAACCTTCTTTTGCTGTAGCACCATCCTGGTCAAGAGAAATTAAAAAGTACTGATGTTCAGTTCAAATGAGGAATACAGTCCTGGCAAAGTGTATTTAGAAGATTTTGTAGAGAGAAAGGCTCTTTAACAGTACCAGTCCATCCAGCTTCTGCTTGGACAAAAAGTTCTGTGCTAGATTTTTAGACAGATTCACTTATTTTAATGACCTGTCTCTCCATAAGATAGAATCTCCTTTTGGAGGTAGGAATTGCAGCAGAAATTTGGGTTGTCCATTCCTATACTTTGGGAGCTGAAGTTCACCTCTAATGGTTTTAAAGTCTGCTTTCAAAACCATTGTATGTTTCTAAAGCCAGCTTTACTGTCTGCTTGCCAAAGAGACAAGCTGTTAGAAGATCAGGTGTGAGGATAAGGGATTAAGATTTCATCTGGGGCTTTTCAGCACCAGATTGAGAATGAACCAGAAATGTGGTAATTCAAAATTTGGCAATTGAGAACATTAACTACTATATTCTTTGCTTGTTTTATTTTGCTGGTTAAAGATTAATAACAGCAGAACCTGAATGGCTGCAACTTCGCTGAACATGTATTTCTTCTGTTCTCTTGCCTGATCTACCTTGAAGCAATGCTGTCAATCACCCATCACATTCCTCAGGGAAGGAGATAACACAAATTGTTTCTGACATGTACACATACTGCAGTTGCTATTGTACTGGCCAATGCTCAGAGAATTTTAGCTTGCAAAATTTGCTTTTTGAACTCCCACTCATAACCCTGCACCAAGCACAAAAGGAAATGGAACAATGCTGAGTTTAACAGAAGTTAGACAAATTAATGGAAATTTTGTCATTAATTTACACAGGACTGTGATATGACTGCAAAAGAAATCATAATGACAATAGGAAGACAAGTTTGCTATTACTTATGGTTATGAGGCCGGCTTAGATACTGAATAGTTACATTCTTCAATACCATACTTCTGCTTGTGTGAATGCAAATTTGATTGTATTTTAAGACACTAAATAGATTATGGCAGAAAAAACCTGAGACAACAGCTGAAAGTGGATTTCTATGTCAGAAAAAATGATAAATTTTATAATGGATAACTAACAGGTCTTTTATAAAGCCCTTTATTACATGAACCCATCCCTATACCAATTCATACAAGAATGAAAAACAGAAAATGGGCAATGATTTGTTTCAATTTAGAAGTAACAGAATGTATAGAAAAAGAATTAACCTCTTTACAATGTCAAAACTGCAGCTGGTGTTTTGTTTTGAATAAGAAACCAAGACTAAATAAATAAAATTATTACAAAAATATATCATGTGCACACCATGTCATGCAGCTCTTTATGACAACTGATTCCTTTGGAATTGCACAGCTTTTTGTCTGGATTCTATGTTTCATAAAATCAGTAATGAATAAAATGTGATTTTTATTTAATTAACATTTGAGGGATTCTTCTCTAAATTTAATGCAAGTAATCTTGATTGTCCAAGGCATTTACTGAAATCTTATTTGCCATTTGAAGTATTATTTATGCTTCAAACATTTTCTCTTCATTATGGTGTATGTTTACTCAACAGCAAACTAACAAACACTTTTGATGTTCAAAGCAGAAAACATGGATCGCAATGAATTAGCATCGGTTCCCATCTTCCATTTATGTTACATTTCTTTTAAAATTTGGCATGTGTTTTGGCACTGGTTTTCATTCTCTCTTTTCAAACTGCCTGTGTATAGTTCTTCAGTCTGTAATTAATGAGCATCAAAAAGTTTATTTAATAAGAAAGTAATTCTCAAGATCAAAGGGCAGACGTAATTTGGCAACAGATATTTGTTTTCCATCAAAGACAAATATAAAATGTAAACCTAAGACATTTATTCAGCTAGAAATATATGTAGATCTGCAAACACTCACATTTAAATAGTCAGCAGTGCTGCTGCCTGCTCTTACCTTTGATGGACTGCGGATGATACACTCAAGAGTCCTTTGGTCTGTTTTTCTTTCAATGCCAGTTCACTTTCTTGTTTCTTCTTAAGTCTGTTCCTTTCACTTCTTTCTACTGAAATAATGGTTTTGTAAAATCTTCTGCTCAAAATTACAAACTCTGAGTTGTAGCAACCTTACAATTTACATTTTGCATCAGTGCAAACTAATCCCTATTCTAGTTAGTCTTTCAAAGTTACTGCTCCTTAGGGATATTGAGTACTTTTTACACACTCTTGCTCTGCAACTGTGATCTATTGCATAAAGAGTTTGTGCATCATTTAGCTGAGATGTCACTGAATTCCTATTCTTATCTGCTTCTCCTCATAGGTTAACTTATTAACATGGAATTCAAAGCAGGAATTTTATGAAAAGTCCTTGAAGAAGGAATTAAGCAAGAACTGTAATACCTAAATGAAAAAATGCAATATAAAGAAAACATCCACTTGGAGGTCACTTAGTCCTGGGAATGCCTAACTTCACTAGATGGCCCCTCACTTGATAATAAAGCATTCAGAGTACTTTGTCATATGCTCATACTCTGCAAGTAACTTGGTGCTTATCTGCTGACCAGGTTCCGGAGTCTTGCTCCTGAAGTTCTGCCTGGCAGCAAGGCTTGGAGCATGTCTGTCAGATAGGACCAGTTTCCTCGCACCACTGCTCTCAAATGTAACACAGAAGGAGGGGTGTAGATAGGTACATAACAGATTAGGGTACTCAACATTCATTTAAGGAGTACCCAGCCTTTTCCTAATACTCAGAGAGGCTGACCAGGCAACTTTCCTACCGAAGGCACCACAAGGGAGCAGTTACCAAACGTGCTCTGGGCTCGGTTGTTCTGACTAGAGGAGGAGAGGTATTCTCCACCTTTTTTACTGTGACTGTGCCAGAAAGACCATAACTTCAGATTTACTAGGTCAAAGGATGCCAAAAGAAGCAAAATCTTCTAGCCTGACATTAAGCACAGCCACTGTCAGAGAGAAGCTTGGCATTATGTTCCTTAGTCCCATTTAGCTATCACTGAATGAAGTACATTAGAAATTTCCTATGTGGCTGTTCCAATCCCAGGCTATCATATCTACTATGTCATTGATACAGTGCAGTGGCTCTAATGCCAACACTGTTCTTTCCATCTTATGTTTTAGAGAGAGAAGTTATGAGAGTATTTTGTGAGGAGGATCACACTCTCACTGTGGTAGTCCTACCTGAAGATCATCTAACAGATCAGCCCCTTCTAAAGAGGAAGAACGATGGATATTATACCTCCTGGTTGAGCTTGGATGGAAAGTATTTGACTGGTTGGCAGGATTTCCAGTGTGCTGGCTCTGCCCTGGAGCAGAGCTCCAGGCCTTTAAGAATCATAGAAATTTAAGTGATTCTGGTGCCAATATAGAGCTGAAAAGAGAAAAGGAGTGGAGCTCCACATCACAAATTTGGACCTAGGTTAAAGAAGGACTTAGATGTACTAAAGCATCAAAGTCCCTTATTAGATAGTAGTGCTCACTCCTAATGTAAAAAGCATCAACAAAGCTGAAGTAGTTATCTGTTGATACTGAAAATCTCAGCCATGCTACAGTATGTACACGTGGGTTTGCAGCATTTTTTCACTGTGCAGTTTGATCTGTGAATTTCAGCTGGTTTTCTCTCTGGTCACCCAAATCTAAAACACTCTGGCTTTTATTACCAACATAAGTACTTTCATCCTGTAAGCCTGTAGATTTACATTACAGCAGCAGAGTTTTTTCTTTAGTTAAGAAGAGATTGTGTTCTTCTTACACATGCTGTTTTCTTCCTTGTAGTTCATGAAACACTAATACACTGAAATAATAATATATGCACACAAACTATAGGAGAAAAAGTAATCTAAATGAGCAATCATCAGAAAGCTAACTGTGGTTCTAGTGACTGGTATTCTAGTCTTACCACCTAACTGGGAGACCAATTGAGAGCAATCTTAAAAAAGAATGATGCAGCAGAACACTGGTGTAATGACATCCATCTCAGCTCAGATCAGAGAAGCACTCTAGTCAAAGTTTCAGTTTTAATTCCCACTTAAAGGAACTCAGATCAAGGGGATTTTAGACACTGTAGTCAGAGCCAAAGAATTCTTTAGAGGAACTTTGTGAGAACTCAAGTAACTGACTGCCTTGCTAGCTCCCAAAGCTAAAATACATACAGATTGTCAAAATTCCCCACACAGATTTTGCTTTCCCTTAGAACTTCAGCTTCCAATATTACAGTCTTCAAGATTCACAACAGTGCAGTACAGAACAGGTTGATTCTATTTTACAACCAGTGAGCATATCTAGGTACTACCGGGACTCACAAATCTTTCCTGCCATCTCATCTTTGGATCTCATCCTTGAGTGGGTACACCTGTTCCTCTTTAAAAACTCTTTTCCATGGTTAAAGAATCTTTTCTATTTAAAATTGCTACCCTAGTTTTAGAAGAAAACCAAACCCATGATTCCACGTGTCTCAGATACTCAGCCTCTAAAGCTATTGCTGTTTTGCTAACTTGCTAACTACATTTAACACCAACAGCCTTTATCCTGGGGAAGGGAAAGCGTTTACAAAAGAAATCAATAATCACAGCTTGCTTTTGTTCTCCTCTCCTAAAGGAACTGAGCAACTAGAAATAATTCCAAGAGAAACTGCCTGTATTTATGTCAGATCCAGCAGCTTATGAATCTCTTCAGCAATTTCATAACCTGTGAGAGAGTCACGATTGACAGCTAAGAAACAATGAAGTACCTCATAGAGTGTACCAGGATGGACATGCTTGGCTTTTTGATGTCTCCTCTAACACATTTCCTCAGCTTTGAGAGACAATAACATTTCACTGAGCCAAAGAAAGGAATAAATAGAAGAATCTGCTCCACAAAGCTGAGGGTGATCACCTCAGAGGAAGCAGACTGTCTGCCAATGATGTTTATGGTTCCTAACATGGAAGCAGGGAATGCAAACCAGATCTCCTCCCTTCTACAGAATGGATCACAGGTGTTTGTCATATATCCTCTCTCTTCCCCCTATAAATATTAGATTGATTAATTTTACTTGCATATATTAACATGAAAGTTGAACAGTGTTTATGGTTGACGTTAGCTGTACAACCTGACACTTGTACAAGTTTGCTTGCTAAATTTTCTGGCCTGTGTTGAGGTTTAGACCACCAGAAAATCAACTGCTGGTGGTTGTGATGATGGTGGCATCTCCGACCTTAGCTTGCTGAGCCAGAGTTTGTAGTTAAACTATAACCTCCAATGCTTTGTCATTGTTCTCTGTGTGTGTGTCTGTATCAAACTTTCAGTAACAGGGTCCTGAATCTATGACTGTATTTCAAGTAATTATTACTAAAACCAATTCTACTGCTTCTCCTTTGAAGATGGAAATGAACCTACACATTCATTTTGCTTTGTTGCTTAAATAATAGACTTCTGTTCTTGCTACAATGGTAAGAACATTAATTTATCTGTTTAAAAACACAGAATTATCTTATAGTTCTCAATATCATACATACCTTGTAAGGATTTCAATTGCTGAAGCTTTTTCTCTTCATAGCCTTCTGTGATTTTTCCTAATTCCTGAAAGTAGTTTTGCACCAGTCTACCGATATTATTGCTGGTCCCATACACACTTGCTACAGCAGCTTCCACCAGTCTCTCCTGTATTACACAGTACAAGTCACAATTAATTTTCTAAGTCCAAAACTGAAGTGTTCTGGTATGTCTAAAACTGAAGACCTCATCTAATTTTGCATGTGCACATAAAATTGTGTATTTTGTGCTTTAAAAATGTGGCAGACTCAGATGCTGGAAAACAGCTATTTCTATTGATCCACTGAACATTTCAACATGAAAAAAATTACAGTAAAATCTTTCTAATGTGCCTCACCTCCACCTGGGAAGGGAACATTCTCTATCTGTTCAATCCTTAGATCTGATTTTACCTGTCAACCTGACTGCCAGCAAAGTAAATCAATACATGTGAAAGTACTACAACTTTCCATTATACAGAAAATCCAAATATTTACTTTGGAACAATTTTATTAACCTATGAAGCAAGGCTTTTTTTTTTTTTATATATATTATTTGATTATTTATTGATGAATTAATGTTAAGATGTTAATATATAAATACTATTGATTAAACATATAACCTTCATCAGTAGATAACCATCTCCATTTCTTCCTCATTTTTGTCATTCTCTGTCATCAAGAACTCTCTCAATTTTTCTTATGTTTCAGGGCTGTTTTGACTGCTATACCAAGTCACTAGACAAAAATGTACTTCTACTTAAGTGTTCCTAAATAATTTGCAAGGTTATCTTCAGTTTTAACACAGGTTATAATGGCCTCCTACTGATACTTTTAAGTATAGGGCAATGCATAAATGAAACTGCCTTCCATTTTAGTGAAGTAGCACTTGTTTTGTTTGGAAAACTGCTTTTGAACATTTCCATACCTTGAAGTCCTGTACATCATCCAAATTCTTTTTTCTAGCTTCCCGTCGGGCATGCTGCAGCAGTGTCTGTGCAATCACCCGCACCATGTGCTGCTGAAGAAATTGAAGAGCATCTTGGATTTCTGTGACTAGCTGCTGGTGAAATTCTAAATGGGTTTGCTGTGTTTCTTCCTCAAGCTTCTCCTCCTCTTCCAGAATGTGGGACTCCTGGTAATCAGGCAAGAAGATAGCACTGCTCTTTAAATATGTTGGTAAGTTTAGTCACTTTCACTTGAAAAGTCCTACACCAATCCAGAATGCTACTGTTTTACTACTTAGAATAATCTCATTTCCAGCAGAAGTTTATCTACAGTAATTTAAGCCATCTGTCTTTGCAATAACACTATTGCTCCTGTACCGACATATAAAATTACAGCTGTATCCTGTCCCACTAGTGAATTCCAAGCGATATATTCCCATCTTTGTAAACTGTACTGTTGAATTTCATCCTATTTCTACTGAAAATATAGACAATCTATTTCAAATACCCTGAGTCCAGTAAGGATGCCTCAATAAAGTGCACAGGAATAAGGCAAGTATACAATTATGCACCTGGAATACTTGCAGAGTTTGTGTGGTCTAGATGAAGAAAAATTGATCTACAGCCCTTGGGAGAGGTCATGAATGTGTTTAATAGCACCTGGAAATCATATGCACTCTTGGTATCTACAGCATTCTGTGGTGATGAGTTCTACAGCTTAACTAGACATTACTTAATTTTGAACCTGCCATCTAATAGCTTTGCTCAGTGCTTTCTTTTATTAGTGACAAGAAATTAAAAAGAAGTGAAAAATTCTTCCCTATTAATATATTTTATGCCAGTTTTAAACCCCATGATATTCCAGAAGACACCTCTTTTTTAGGCTGAAGAGTTCCAGTCTCTTTGAGATCTTTGGACCATGCTTGCCACTATTTACTACACTTCTTTTTAAATCCATTTTCCCTCTGACCTCTCCTTAGCACACAATAGTATATACTCCCCAGCTTGACTTGTTCTGTCTTCCTTACCTGTATTAATCTTCCATAGACTGCCTTCTATTGAATTGCTGATGTCCCTCTTACATTAATATTCTTGTTTAAGTACCTCTGATTCCCTCTTGGAAATAAGAAATGCAAGTAGAAGAAGAACCTGCTCTCCCCACTTTCATCTGAGGAAATAATGAGATCTCTGCTAATGCTGGGTTACTCTGATGTGTCTTCATTCACAGCTCAGATACATGTTTTTGATGGGGTTTGTTTTTTAGACAGTTGGAATGCCGTTGAACCATTTCTCTTTTAAAAGACCCAATGTCATGTTATTATGTCCAAGCTAGGATGCCTTAGTGTTGTTTTATGTTTTAAATGAAATCAATAGATTGACATGACACTGTCTACCAGACTAAAACTGACACAAGCTAATACTGAGTTTAGTTCAGACAATATGGTTTATCAAAATCCTGGTGGAGTGTTTGTAAATTAACCTTTTCCTTAACTTCTTATACACTGCTTCTAGTTTTGGAGGTTGTTCATAACAGGTTTTTTCTCTGATTTTTCACAACTCCACACCTGTGCCCTACTTCTTTGGCAGCAAGGCTCTTCCAGGTGTATTTTTATGCACTTCCTTGTGAGATGGGTTTCAGACAGCCTTGCAAAGAGGCTGTAGTGGAGAGAGGCCAAAGGAACAGTAATGCCTGGGGACATTTCATTTTTGTTAGGGAACACAGTGATTGCATCAATTAACATCCCTGTGGGAACTAAGTGAGAGAGGCTAGTGGAAAGCACTTAACAAGAGGAATGCAGTCATATGCATTTGTATTTTATTATTTTCTATTATATTTCTATTGCAGGTTAATGAGGTTTTGAGATTTTCACACTTAACAGCAACTACTTCAATGTAAGTACCAAATATGAAAATGGCAGCAGAGAGAATTTCCTTATTCCTTTGCCAAGTGGAGAACTAGGGTTTATATTACATAGATAAGAATCAATCAACACAAAATATTATCTCTCAGCTAATTACACAGTGACAGCATGGAGCACAAAGTTGCAAAGTGCTGGATGTACAGCAGCAGTGCTCTGGACAGGAGCTACCACAGACACCTGCTAGGAAGGTCTTCTGAGGCTGGAATCTGAAATGTGGTGTTGTTACAAGTAAATCATAGAATCATAGAATAGTTAGGGTTGGAAAGGACCTTAAGATCATCTAGTTCCAACCCCCTGCCATAAGCAGGGACACCTCACACTAAACTATGCCACCCAAGGCTTTGTCCAACCTGGCCTTGAATCCTGCCAGGGATGGAGCACTCACAACCTCCTTGGGAAACCCATTGCAGCATCTCACCTTATAGCAAATCTAAACCTCTCCTGTTTAAGTTTGAACCCGTTACCCCTTGTCCTGTCACTACAGTCCCTAATGAAGAGTCCCACCCCAGCATCCCTATAGGCCCCCTTCAGATACTGGAAAGCTGCTATGACGTCTCCACACAGTCTTCTCTTCGCCAGGCTGAACAGCCCCAACTTTCCCAGCCTGGCTTCGTAAGGGAGATGCTCAAGTCCCCTGATCATCCTCGTGGACCTCCTCTGGACTTGTATATATTTTCTTTATATATATATGCCAAGCATCATAGCATAGGAGAAGCTCAGATAAAAACCACCCAGACACTTGTGCCTACCAGTGCCTTCTGTAACTGCCACTGGTCCTCATCTTGGCAGGGGGAGGATCCCTTCTGAAGGATATGTTGCTGTCTTAGTTCTTGAAGCAAGCTCTTTTTTCTGGACAATCTCATGCGGGCCAGGGCTGCCATTCCTACTCTTCGGAGGGTTAGCCTTCTGAGTACTGAACACAGCAGAAGTCTGTGTTTTTGCAGTATATAGTTAACAGACCTGTAAAAAGGACCATTAAAAATCAATCAGCTAAGCTGCTTGTGATTTGGCACACCTGTGTTGAGCAAAGCCACTGCTTAAATATCACAGGGATTACTATTCACCCTGCATAAGGTCTTCTCATACAAAGCGTGCCTTGGAAAGCTGATCAGGTGTAGAGAATGGGTAGTGCTGTGACAGACTTCTAGCTCTGTCACACTGAAGTTTAATTAAAATTAGAAAGAAAATAGATAAATAATGATCTATAATTACATAATAAAAGTTTTTTTAGTAAGATAATTGACATAAGATGCAAAGAGAATGTAATCAGAACTACAGGAAAATTATGTCAAGAAAATGAGGGTCAGCATATCTTGGATTAACAAGCAGGCACACTCTGAGGAGACATCTGAGAGGCTAATATTAGCTGGCAGGGCAGACTTGGCTGAAGTAAGTTTGTGGTGAATTCTAAACAGCAGAGCAAATTTTGAGGTTGATCCTGGACCAGGTGACTGAAAACTCTATGTTAACGTCACTTGGGATGACATTGCGCCTGATCTAACTTGCATGTATGTGGAAGTTATAAGGCATTGTGAGCTTTCTAGATATATGTTGGGAAAAATGGAAGTCAAAGAATGTGAAAATGCAAGGTTTAACTGAAAAGTAGATCCAAAATAAAGGAATGCAATGACAGTAATACCAATATTCCAAAGAGACAAGTCTTCAAATGGTTTGATCTCTGATAACATGAAGACCATGGTAAATGAAGATATTTGATCTTAATCAAAGCAAGTGAGGTAACACAGAATTGTGTTTTCTTGAAAAATACTTCTATCAAAGAGATGTTTAGCTGTACAACGATGAGATAAAACTGACAGTTTCCTTGCTGAATACAGATAGCAAGAGAGGAGTTATTACCATGCAAAGCGATAGTCAGTGATATTGTAGTAGGAGAAAGCAGAGGAAGAGCTGAATGGTGCTGGACTGAACATTCTATCTTTAAGAATATCCAACTCCAATGTGAAATACAGAGTGCAAAGAGAGGTTGGTTCAAGATGAGAAATCACTCACCCAGGAGGAAATATAGAGAAAGCACACCACTTCACTTTACAAATCACAGAAGACTATTTTTAATACTTACCAGAAGTTGCACCTGTATCTGTCTTTTAATTTGTTTTTCATACTCAGACAAAAAACTACAGTAACTGCCTCTCTGCTTGAAGATGCTCACAATCCCTCAAAACTGTTTCCCACAATGTAATGTACAGAAGTTTTTATCTGTGCATGCATTAGTGGAGTTTTACCCCATTGCTTACTGATAAAACCATGCTTACTCATCACTGAGGCATCCTAGTCTGCTTGTGACACCTTGAATAATCTTCTCTTGTTTCTCAGACAGATGCTTTTGCATCACAGCAGACAGAGCATATTCCTTCATCCAGAGCTAAAAGCAGGGGAAAAAAGTAGAACTGTAAGACACTCTGATTTGAGTCTAGTCACATTAAGTGACAGGGGTTTATTTCATATTATTTTGCTAAAAAAACCCACCCTCCTCTTTCAAGAAACAAACTCACGCTGCATGAAAATATTTCTACTGAGAAATACTGTTTTCTCAATGATCATAGTCTTAAACACAGCTCACTAAAAAGAAAGGGAGGCTTTGCACTGGTTTGGATTAACCTTGAGTTGTGTCTTCTACAGATTTTACAGTTGCAACAACAGAGGAACAAGAGAAAAAGAACAGTATGTCCAAAAATATTGCATCAACTCGTTCTTATCAGTAGGTTGCAGTGGATTTTTTTCCCTAGTAGAGAATGTAGTTTTTACTTTCACTGGACAAAATAAAGGTATCATTTGCTAATACACTTTTGTGTATAGTACACAGTGCTAACAGTCAGAGATGGACACTGTGTTATTAGGTTTATGGACTGCAAGTTTACGGCTCCTTCAGGGTGATATTTAGATCAATGAGTTTAATCTTTAAATATTTTGATGGATTTGCTATTAGACTATAAACCTTTGGAGATTCGGACTTACAATTTTGTTTAGTTTATTGCTAGAATTTAAGGAATAATAAGCCATAAAATGAAATGGTTCTTAAGGAACAAACTCTATTACTGTTAGACGAAGAGTGTATTTTAGGCTACACTGGCAGCTGGATAAATGCAGGTTGCCTGTAGATGTATGCAAACCCCTAAATTAAATATAACACTCAGGCTCCCTGACAGCTTCAATTTATGTTCTAGCCTCATTCAGAACACAACGGAATAAATTTTATACTATTGCAGACAGTAATGTTTCACTAGATCATTATGTGTAACAAAGAATTCAATGTATAATTACACAATTGTTAGTGTTAAAAATTAGGATTGGTACTGGGCCTTCCTACTGGATTTGACAGTTTTTAATTTGGGAAGCAGTGACTGTGCAGGAGAGAGTCTTTATCCGTGAGCACAGAATGAAATCCTGTGGGAACTGCAGAACATCAGAAACCACATCACCTTTGGCTTTAAAATAAAAAACATACTTCTTTCTTGGATAGCACCTTCTCTGTAGTATACACAGCAACACATTTAATTGACCCCTCTCTATGAAGAAAACTTTACCAGCACACATGGTCCTCAGCAGAATGCCTGAGAAGGATGGGTATGCAGTCAACACCAGGTGACAGATGGGAAGAGTGCTGCTGAGCGTGAGAAGCACAGCCCAAAATCTGTACAGTGGCAGGGAGCCCATCAGGCTGCTCTTGGAAACAGCCACAAGATGTACCAGTGTATCCAGACCTCAACTAATGTGAGAGTAGGTGACCCTTAAAATCACAGAGCACAGCCCAGCACAGTGCCTTCTCTGACTGCATGCTTCAAGTGTCAAATTAAGATCAGGTCTCCGGGTATCATAATAACAGATGGGTAATACTTGCTTGAAGTAGTACTAACTGTATCAGAATTTCCTTTCAGCAGTTCTGTGGACATAGCTTCCTAGTGTTTCGTGCTTCACTGCGTATGCTTTGTAGATCTGCCACGTTGTATATTTTAATGTCTCTTCCAGTAGTTAAAAGAAGGGCTGAAAATCACCTTTTACTTTTTAGAAGTACCTTCATTTTCAATGAGACCGGCTGTGGCTCAAATGTGGCTTTCCATAATTTTTTGAGGCCTGGTTATTCACTGAGAAGTTGCTCTTGAAGGGCCTGTCTGCACATTGACTGTCGAACAGCATAAGGGTATAGACCACCAAGACACAGAAAACAATTAGAATGGTAAAGGTTATAATATTGCAGGCAAGAACTCCAAATTTAGCATCTCTGCTGCTCTCAGTATACCCTATCCGCAAAGGCACTCAGAGTGGTAACAAAGACAGGGACTGTAGTTGTTGTTTACTCCTTTTTATGAAGAAATACCCTAGCTCTCTGGTGGTAACCGTAGTTTCTTTTAAAGGAAAAGAATGAGTCACCTTTTACACTGAGTACATCTAGGGTAAGCTGCATGCAGAATTTATAAAAGACCTCTTCACCTCCCTGAGACCAATGGAAAGCTGAGAAAACAGCAGAAAATCCTCCCAGCACACAGCTATTAACCTGAACAGCAGACATACATCAGCTATGTAAGTGATAAAAGAACAAAGAGGAAAGGAGGTGGGTTATTACCCATTTAAGATGGAATGATAAAAAAAGAAAATTGAAAAAAGAAAATTGAGAAAAATTATAAAAAACCAAAATATGGACCACATACTAAACCAGTGTGTTGTCTCAACAAAGCCATTAGGAAAATGATCAAATAGGGAAAGATCAGCTGGAAATGAACAGAATAGCTTTATTCAGCAACTCACTTGGATGGGCTGGGAGGACTGGGTATTTTTCACCTCTGAAATACTAGAACTCTCATATATACAGGCACAAAAGCAACAGTAAAAATCTAGGAATCTTAATTTAAGGCTGCTGGTGTATGGCTGAACACCAGCAAAACAGAGACCACTATTTATTTCATCAAGCCAGGTGGAAAGATCAGACTTTGTGCTGTACTATCTTTCAATGCTGAGTCAAGACACCAGATGCTTCTCCAAGCTTTCCAGTTTTTTGGGAATGACCTTTCTTTGCTCAGAGACAGGTTGTGTGCAATGGAGAAAATCACACTGTTGCACAGATTCGGTGTCTGGAACAGAGCTCAGGCTTTCTGCTTCCTACACTGAACCAGTAATACCAGTAACAAATGTATGGTAAATGGGGAAGTCAAGCTTCAAGGAATATTTCGTTTCTTTAAAGAGTCATTTGGATCACTATGAAAAAAAAATGAATATAAACCAAAGAGAAAGTGACAGAATGAACACCATGTCAAAACTGGTAATCAGGTGCTAGTAACATTTCTGGATGTCAAGCAGTGATGTGGAAATGGACAGAAGTGCCCTCACCTCCTTTTTACTCTTGTTGTGGTTTAAACCCAGTTTCTAATGCCCTCCCTCCCCTTTCTTTCCCGTGGTTTAAACCACGACAACTCTCTAAGCTTCTCAGTGTTTTGCTTCCTGACAAGTCCATTACAAGACCTCCTGGAGCACTGCTAACATGAACTATTACTCTCTGTCAGTAAAGGTGAGAAATATGCCTTTTATACGTAATAAAACCTGTAACTGTTTTGAGTTAGACCTCAGATGCAACAGCAAACTAAACCCAAGTAAGATCATTCTTTTTTCTGCAGTTCTATTTGACATGTTTAACACAGATTATTCAGGAAATCGAAGGAAAGCAATTTCTGACTAACAGCCTGTAGATGGGGTGTGATGCATGCTGAATGCCAAGCAAGTACCTCAGCCTCGTGCAGTAACCACTGCCCAGGCAGAAGAGATGTCTACAGAAATCATAAGGTAAGGACTATGTGGAAAAATGCTCAAAACTTACTTTCATTAGTCTTTTATTCCCACTTGACTCACTTGCATCCTTGAGAGTATCAGGCAAATTCAAATATCAAACTATTTTTTTTCTTTTCAGCTGTGAAACAGATTCAGTTCCCCCAAAGGACAGCATATTCCAAGTATATATAAATGCTAGGAAAGATTATCTAAAAAAACAAAGCCACTCTGAAAAGCACACATAAATACTCTGATGAAAAGCTTTCTCGTGTTAAGACTTCCCAAGTCTGTAAAGCAGGTGACTATGTAATTCTTCGTATAGTACATTTATTAAGAGGGAAATGAAAGACCTATCTCCTGCTGGAAAATGCCTGATAAATTAAAAAGGCTGTCAATTTAAATGCTGATTTATGGATCAGCACATTCAGCACTATAACATCTATGGGATCTCCTAAATGTCACAAGTGTCTGATGTCTCTTCTTAATGTGGAAATCAAATGCTCTTTCTCTGTCAGCTTATTGTTTAAATGCACATGCTGCTGTGTTTATACTATGAAAAGACCGTGAAATGCACTTTGCTTTTGAACGTATTATAATGACTTCTATGATTTCTTACTCTTATACAGGAAAATCTGCCAACCAAACTTTGGTGGAATAGCTATCTCCTTCCATGCTCTCTCTGGAGATGTAGCAGGCTTTTTTTCCAGTCTAGTTCAAACCACTTCCAAGAAGCCACAGGCGTCAAGTTAAAAAAGCTACTTAATCACCTGCAAAGAGTATTGTCGTGAGGAATTACACATTTTCCCATTAAGAGAAATACTTGTCTCTTCTAGGAATTTATCACACAGAATCACATGTCCTTGGGCCAGCTCTGTCTGCTGCTCAGGAAATTACTATATTGAATAAGGCCCAGCTGCAAGGCTGGTGACCCAGAGACCAATGTGATTGCTCTGTCATTCCTAAGTGAATACCACTATAGCTCAGTAATTACTGTTAACAGTGCCAGCAAACCCTTTATTTTAATTCTTTTTTTCAGCTAGGAAGATATGTGCTGTATATTACGAATGCTACAGAACACTGGAAGTGATGGAAAGTCAACTTACTAATTTAAATAACATATGCTTGGGAATGACTGGAACATCTGAATTCACACTACAATGAATCCATCATACAGTGCTGCCCAAAGAGCAGGAGTGCTGGAGATGAACCAATCCTTTTAATCACTTGAAATAAAAAAAATCCCAGGGTGTGGTTTCTTCACTCAGTGCTGTGCCCAGTGAAAGAGAACGCATCAACAGCATTTTTGGAACAAAACTTCTAACTTGAGATCTTTCCTTCTGTGGACAGTGTCCTAGCCATTAAACTGCATCCTTTCCAGCCCTAAGCAATGGCTGAGGCTCAATGGGACAGTGGAAGGACCAGAGCAGAGGTGCCCTAACATGCACTCTGATTTCTGAGACCAATTGTAAATTGCACATCAGAACCTCCTCCTCCTTTGACTGTGGTTTTTAGTGACAGCAGATATCACCAGATGTTCAGCAATTGCTCTCTGACTCCTCTATGCAAGTCCACATACAGCATGTATGTTCATTCCATACTGCATGTTAAACTGCCCATCCCAAGTCTGTACCTGAGCTGTGTATTTATACAAAACATATTTTCCCACAGATAAATATCTCAGTATTTTTTTCTGTATCCCAGCTTTTAGCCCTGGGGTCCCAGAACACAGCACAGGTCTTACTTGTTTTTCTTGCAGTAGCTGTTCCTGGGAAAGCTTCCAGCGCCTCTGGCAGTAGGTCTCCCATTTTTCCAGCTGAGGGACCAAATTCTCCTGCCATTCCTCTTTCAGAAGCTCACATTCTCTTACAGAGAGGCCAGTCACAAGAGGCAGGGTCTGAAGAAACAGCTCTGTCACCAACTCCACTAAAGCATGGGAAGCTTTAGAGTACAGCGCCTAACAGAGGGACAAAAAGGGGCAGAGAGAGATAGGTGACAAAGTGAAGCCCATGGCCCTTTGGAGCTGTTTCACTGCATGTCTTGAAGATGGCACTAGGGAAACCATGTCCTAGTGAAAACAGTGAGGCAGGGACTGACCCTTAGGGCTAAAATTGAAAGCTTGAGTTAAAAAGACCAGGTTTTGTAGATGGAACAACTTAAATGTTTTGGTTCAAGGCACACAATGCCATTTAAAATGCAATAGGGACATGAGTACATTAGACCTTGAATCTTAACTGCTACTCACATGCAGCTGCACTGCAAGGAATATTTTACTGGCTATGGCAATGTATTATAAAGACACTTATTTTGAAAGTTGCTGTGGAAACAATCCAGTGTAGCACAACACATTTTCAAAGGTGCAGACATGGAATGAATGAAGGTAAGAAAGAAAGAAAAGTAAAAAGGGACAGTATGGCTTTTAGTTAGGCAAAACTGACATTAGTAATGCTAACAGTTGGTGCTCCAAAATGTGACACTCTTCAATGCTTGAAGGACAGAATTATTCAAATTCCTTCTGATGTAGAAGACGTCCAAGCCCAGAAAAAAACATCCTTTTGGTGGTTTTATTGAAACTAGTCTCATATGAGCAGTTTTCAATTGCTGAGGCTGTTTTGCTCACAAGAACAGTGTGGGTGCTTTAGTCAGACATCATCCAAGCTAAGAAGTCTGCTCAGAACACATAATTTCACTGTTAAGTACACAGTGATGATATGAGTTGTGTTTGCAAACTTGCTACGATTTGATATAATCCCTGAGGAGAAGGAGTGAGGGCAGGCAGCTTTCACCAGTGGAAGAAAGAAAACAAAAACACATTGGAAAGGTCACACAGACACTGCAGTACACCAGCAGTAGGAAGAGCTATTTTTGTGAGCACCACATGATCTTATCAGTCCAAAAAGCTTTACTGCCTACTTGGTTTTCTTTTAGTTGTAAATCAGTGTTAGCCCTCCTGAAAATGCTTGTATTTCTTTTTTTTTTTTTTTTTTTTTTTTTTTTTTTTTTTTTTTTTTTTTTTTTTTTTTTTTTTTTTTTTTCCTTAAAATACAGCATTCCTGTCAAGGCTTCTAGCTGTTGCCTTCTTTTAAATACACATTTAATTCCAATCTCACTAGTGATCAAAATCTAGAACCTCTCAGAGAGGTATTTATCTGGATGTCAAAAATGTCTGCAGCTCATAGACATGAAAAGTTGCAGTGGACTTGTTTTCTGGGGAGATACACTGGCATAATATGCTATTGTGTAAGAGCCCATTCCAACTGCTAGATGTTGTATCATAAAAAAGAAACTAAGACCAAGCCCCTCTTCCCTCCAACCCCCCAAAAAATAAAGAAACCTCAAACAACAAAAGAGGAGGTTTAATTGTGCAGTCAAGAACTCAGAAATAAAGAATTACCAGATCTTAGGTTGTATGTGAAAACTAGTTTTGTGCCTCCATAATGATTAATGATACTGTTTCCAGAGGACCTTTATCTATTTTGTGCTTAGATTTATCTATATCCATTGAATGGCTAGATCTAAAAACAAATCTTTAATTTGTATTTCTCATTTATTGTAAAATATCCAAACTGTGCACTGAATACAAAATTATTATTTTCCTCCTAGGATCCCTCTAGGATGCTAATCACCATATTAATTAGCCATTTCACAAACAATAAATAGCTTAGCTTAATTGCTTCCTGCAGCAACCTCTTCTTATGGATAAAATCAAGGCACATTACCATCAAAAGAGTTTACTACACCTTCAAGATCAGGTGTCTTGATTTTCTCCACTCTCTTCCCTGTTTAAAGCAGACAGGATTTTCAGAATCCAGGTCCCACTGGCTTTGTTTAGTCTCAAAGTGTTCTGAATTCCTGTACATTAGGCTACAGGTTTCTGAAACTAGGTACTAAGTATGAGAAACAGACAAAGACTCAACAACTGGATACACATTTCTGCTAACACTTCTCCTATTTCTAGCAATTGCTGGCAATCTGGATGTGACAGTATCATTAGGGTAATGTTTTCTACATAGTTGCATCCTATGATGAAGGATGGATCTCCCTGACTCCTTTATTATTACAGCTACCAGTCACTGTTGCAACAAGAGGCACGATTTTTACTATCTTCATATATTTACAAGTATATATATGTATTTATATATATAAAATATGTGTAGTTGTGGGTCTGGCTTAGTGTTGTGGTTTAAACCCAGCCACACATCTCATTCACTCACTCAACCCCCCTTTCTTACCCTCCCCTGCTTCCAGGGGGATGGGGAGGAGAATCAAAAGAATGCAACTCCCACAGGTTGAGACAAGAACAGTTTAGTAACTAAGGTATAACACAAATCACTACTACTACCACCAATAATAATAATGATAAAGGAAATAACAAGGGAAGAGAATACAGCATCTCACCAACCACCGACAGATAACTCACGATACCCCAACCCACTCAACACCAACCGAAAAACCTCCCCCAACCCCCAGAGGAAGTCCTTCCCGGTAACTCTCAGTTGCATCCTGGGCATGACATGCTATGGTATGGAATACCTCTTTGGTCAGTTTGGGTCAGGTGTCCTGTCCCTACTTTCTCCTGGTCTCCCCTCCTCCCTGGCAGAGCATGAGACTCACAAAGTCCTTGGTCAGAGTAAAACATTCGAGCAGTAACTAAAAACATTCCTGTTATCAGTTTTGTTCCCAACTGAAAGTCAAAACACATCTGCACCAGCTACTATGAAGAAGAAAAAGATGACTTCCACTGCTAAACCCAGGACACTTAGCTTACCAATACTCATGCAAACCCACTAATGCACTAAGTGCTTGAATTCTCTCTTCTGCTGCTCTTCATTTAAAAATTCACACCTCCAGATTCTGGGATTTAACACAAGATCAGGATCCTCACTACAAGAAAGACATCGAGGTGCTGGGGTGGGTCCAGAAAAGGGCAAAGAAGCTGGTGAAGAGTCTAGAGCAACAGTCTGATGAGGAACATCTGAGGGAACTGGGGTTGTTTAGTAGAAAAGAGAAGGCTCAGGGGAGACCTTATTGCTTTCTACAACTACCTGAAAGGACGATAGAGCCAGGAGGAGGCTGGTCTCTTCTCCCAAGTAACAAATGAGAGAAAAAGAGGTAACGGTCTCACGCTGCATCAGGGGAGGTTTAGACTGGATATTTGGAACAATTTCTTTACTGAGAGGATGACCAGGCATTGGAATAGGTTGCCCAGGGCAGTGGTGGAGTCACCACTTCTGGAAGTGTTCAAAAACTGTGCAGATGAGGCCCTCAGTGACAGCTTTAGCACTGGTACTGGCAGTCCTGAGGTAATGGTTGGACTTGGCGATATTAAAGGTCTTTTCAAACTCAGCTGAGTCTATGATTCTATGATCAAAGATCCTATGTTTCTAATCTCTGTATCCTATACAACCCTTAAAGAACAATCACTCTATCTCTGTAAATATCTCTTCTCTGAGCTTTACTAGCCTTTCAGAACAAGCTAATTCTGCATCTACTGGGTGTTCAGGGATATAAAAATTTCTCATGGGTCTGAAATAGTTCAGAAGCAGTCTAGAGGAGTCTGTGGCCTTTCTATTGCAATCTTAAAAGATCTCAGGCAGGTTGTTAAGGAACTCTACGCTTACACAGAGTTCCACTTATGGCAGCTAAATCACTTTGCAACATATTTTGCTGCAGAACTGATAGAATTTCCCTGGCATGCTGACAGCTCTGTATTATTTACCAGTAAACCTTTAGCACAGAACATAAAAAAGGTATTTTCCTGCCTTTATGCCATTTTGTCTAAAGACCAATTGAATAGCTCTGCTTGCACTCCCTCCAGCTTCAAATTAGACTGTATGCCCACCTTTGGCACCATCAGAGCGGAAAAATTTACCCAGGAAAAATGTAACTAGGTCTTGTTCTCACAAAATTACTCACCTACATTGCCTCATTAATGTGATGGCCAAGTTATCTTTAGATCAAAGCTGCTTAACTATTTGTTAAAATACTTCATGTCCCTCTGCTGAAACTGGTGTATGAAAGGACAAAAAAGTGGGATTAAGATTTCAAGGGCAGTTTTTCACATCAGCAGTCCAATTAAAAATGAAAATGGGTGAATACATGGAGGGGAAGCAGGACTAAGCAGTGAGTTCTCTACATCTTATGAATGTTGCACACTGGCAGGGAAAGCAAGGGGAAGCCTGGTCAGGTGTTTTAAGTCCCTGGGATGGTGATTTTAGACACTTTCCCTTTATGTTCTGTTAGAAGATCTCTTCTGTGCAGGACAAATCCTGCACTTACTGGTCTCATCTATGGCCCAGCATCACAAAATAAACCACTGTCAGTGATGATTATCAAAACACTAACTTCTCAGTGTTCAAGGAACTACTGGCTGCTGGCTTCTTTACTGTGAACACATAATCATGTGGACATTAGACCTCAGGTAGTTCTTGCACCCCATACCCTCACATGACACCACACTCAACCCAGAAAACTGCAAATCTGGTATGACGGCCACACTGTTTGACACAGCACTTGAAAAAAACAACAGTGGAATGGGCTTCTAAAAGGAAAGATTGCAGATGTGATTGAATTCTACCAAAGCAACTCAAGCTAACAACATAGTTACTTCTAGTCTCAGCAACGTACTTGATCTGAAACAGCAATAAAGTCTCTGTGAACGGGGACAGTGCACTACGCATTATAAAGCTTATTTTCCACAGGTAAAGAACAAAACCGTTAAGAAACCCTGCTGCTTCCAGGATGTTATTTTTGGACTAAAACCCTTACAAAATTTCTTACAAGCTTCCTGCTACGCCATCTCTTGGTTTTAGAACTTTTACTTAACGAAATTTATTCAAATTGATTCCATTAATAGAATAGCTGATTACAGTGTTGCATGAACCTGCTTGTAGTACCTAACAGTCAATCTCAAAGCTTTTCACAAGATCTCCAGAGGAATTCATCAAGCATAAAGAAATACGACGGGGTATACGCAGAAATAAAATGGGCTTAGATTAAAATGCTGAGTGCATCTGAATTTCAAACAAGGCAATAGATACATAATTTTGTCAAAAACCAGGGAAAATACACAACTTATCTGATTTCGCTACAAAACCAAAGAACAAGATTAATGCTCTCCCTCAAACCCAAATGATTAAAATGTTCTTACACGCAGACGAGATTACAGTAAATAGTAAAATTGTGATAGCTATTTGTTAACTTGTCATACATTAGTATTTCATTAAAATATTTAAGATTTCTGCTTAAAGCTACATAACACTCTTGCCTGTACCTCCAGAAGCACAGCAGGCTAGTCCCACCCCCCTGCCATGGGCAAGGACACCTCCCACTAAACCATGGCACTTAAGACTCCATCCAACCTGTCCCCGAACACTGCCAGGGATGGAACATTCACAACTTCCTTGGGCAACTGTTGTGGTTTAAACCCACACAGCTTGTTCACTCACTCAACCGCCCCCTTCTTGCCCTCCCCCTGCTCCCGGAGGGATGGGAGGAGAATCAAAAGAATGCAACCCCCACAGGTTGAGATAAGAACAGTTTAGTAAGTAAGGTATAACACAGATCACTGCTGCTACCACCAGTAATAATAAGGGAAATAACAAAGGAAGAGAATACAGCACCTCACCAACCACCAACAGATAACTCACCACGCCCCTGCCCGACCGAGCACCTCCTCCAATCCCCCAGAGAGCTAGCCCTTCCCGGTAACTCTCAGTTACATCCTGGACATGACATGCTGTGGTATGGAATACCTCTTTGGTCAGTTTGGGTCAGGTGTCCTGTCCCTGCTTCCTCCTGGCCTCCCCTCCTCCCTGGCAGAGCATGAGGCTCACAAAGTCTAAACATCCGAGCAATAACTAAAAACATTCCTGTTATCAGTTTTGTTCCCAACTGAAAGTCAAAAATATAGCGCTGCACCAGTTACTATGAAGAAGAAAAAATGACTGCTACTGCTAAACCCAGGACAGCAACCCATTCCAGTGCCTCACCACCCTTACAGGAAAGAATTTCTTCCTTATATCTAATCTAAATTTCCCCTGTTTAAGTTTTAACCCATTAACCCTTGTCCTATCACTACAGTCCCTAATGGAGGGTGCCTCCCCAGCATCCTTGTAGGACCCCAATATTGGAAAAAAAACCCAAAGAAAGTTGTATTTGCATGCGCTTAAAATAGAGGTTCATTGAAATTTCAGTCCTGATTTATTCAGAAAGCAGTTTCAAACTTCTCTTTCTGTACTTCCTTCTTAGAAACCTGCCTTTGTAGAAAAGGTTCCATCCTTTACTAGGTCTAACTATTAAATTGTGAATCCATACAGAGGTAAAATACATTTTCTTATGCAGTAAGGAAAGAAGCAAACTTCAGAACGAAGACCATCCATTTCAGGAATCTTGTATCAGCTTTGACTGAAATGACCAGATCAGACTTAACTGGTGGCCAAAACTAAGGACCAGACTGAGTTTGCATGGAAGGAGTTCACAAACTTGATCTATCGTTGAGGTCTCTTGATACAGATTTCCATCTGAGACAAGCTGTGGGGGATTTACCTGGAAAAGAAGCTAGCACTTGATACCCAAAAATACAGTCCACTCTACTTAAAAGTACCCCTAACCATATCGCATTTTAATGAAATTACATAAGGAAAGTAATGAAAGAGTAAGTCTCTGAGAATCTGCACTTTTTCTTTTGACAGATGTTAATTTTCCCCTTTTCTTAACAAAGGAAAAAATCAAATACTTTGCTTTAACCTCACATTTATGTTTACCCATTCATAAAATGTTTACTGCCTTGTGTGTTGATAATAATCATTATTTAATAACTTTTAGTCTAAATTCCTGTGCATTTCTGTGTTCTGTCAGGTCAAATGAAATAACATTCTAGGTGACTGCTATCAGCAAAGGGGAATTATAAATGACAGTAAATTGTGTGGGTTTTATGGTTTTGATTTTAAAGCTTAGGAGAATAAATTATCTTACCATGGACTATATAGTTCCCAACTGTTAACTGATTGACTTTGTGCAATCTGCATGTCTGTTTTTTTAACAATGAACTGTTGATCACTAACCTCATTTCCCTTCTCCTTTTCCTGCTGAGTTAGTAGGTAATTCACAAAAACATAAAAAAGAAAGTGAAATGTTAAATGTTGATGAACATCTTATTTGCTAAACTTGAGACCGACTTGGAGAGCTGGATATTAATGTTTTCAAGAGATCATATGAAACGAGAAATGAACCAGGCTACATTATGGGGGTGCTTTTGCTGCCACCTAAAATAATACTATGGTAAAAACTTTACAATTGAAAAGCCACCCAAGCTAGCACAGAACTATTATTGCAGCACAATATCCCTTATGTACAGGATAAATCTGCAGACTGTGTTTATGAAATTAGGCTGAGCCATTCAATTACCTCTGACAAAAGTCCTCCTTTGAGTTATAATACACTGTGATAGTCAAAATCACTTCTCCCCTTTCCTGAACTTGCACTTCAAAAATTAGTTATGAATCCTGTGTCTGGACTCAGACTATTCACCTACAGTGGACTATTGTACTTTACTTGTGTCTGAAAAGTCCTATGCTATCATCCAAACATAACTCATTCATCCACTTCAGCTATCAACAGATTCCATTCCAAATAATTTAATTGATTTATTCATGTGTACAAAAAAAAAAACCTACTCAATTATTCTGTGCAAACACAGTCAGGTTCCAGATCATTGCATTTTTACATATTTATTCACCAATTTGGATCATTTTTTTTAGGTACTATAGTCTGCAGGGCTAGAGGGTTATATAAATCAATGTTGATGAACTTACAAACCGTGTAAACAAGGAAAAAATAAAAAATAACAAAGGCCTAAAAATTTGAGAAGGGCTAAGAAGAACCTTCCTATGTGAGGAAAAGGTAAATATCTTCTCCCACAAGTGAGTGGCACTTACAGGTAAGTGACATCTTTTTATCTGTCCCCAGGATATTGATTCCCTATTTGGTCGCATGGTGACCTTCTCCCTGTATTTTAATACCACCTCTTGCATTAGTTATAGAATCATAGAATAGTTACGGTTGGAAAGGACCTTGAGATCATCTAGTTCCAACTCCCCTGGCATAAGCAGGGACACCTCACACTAAACCATGCCACCCAAGGCTTCGTCCAACTTGGCCTTAAACACCGCCAGGGATGGAGCACTCACAACTTCCTTGGGCAACCCATTCCAGCATCTCACCACCCTCACAGGAAAGAATTTCTTCCTTATATCCAATCTAAGCCTCCCCTGTTTAAGTTTGAACCCATTACCCCTTGCCCTGTCACTACAGCCCCTAAACTTTCTACTTATTCATGAAACTAAGTCTGTCAGGCTTGCTTCCCTGCTTGCTTATGCTAGCACAATCCAAGATAACTACTGAAATAAGTCGTAATTCTAGTGCACAACTGACAGAGAAATGGAGAGTCTAAACTTGTTATCACATACAAGCCTTTATCAGATGTAAGACCTTAACAGGTCCTTTTCCCCTATTTAGTGGCTTTCCTTTTCCCCAGGTTTAGTGGCTTTCAACTACAGCAGGTAAGTACCATGAGCTTAGGGCAATGGCTGAGCACTTCGTCATCTGTGCTTGGTTCAGTGAGTTTGTCAAGAGTGCAATCCAAAAATGCAAGCAATTCTAGCTTGTCATCTACAATGTAAGTTTTGCTACAGTACTTAAAGGGGGTGGATGGTTTAGAAAGTTGTTATAGGATGGAGGCACCTGTATGCTCTAAGACAGTTGCTTTGAAAGCTGCTAGTAGCTGTTCTTAGCTGAAGGTGTGCCTGAGGATAGGACCTAACTCTAGGTAAGTTGGTATTATGCATCTCTCCAACACCGGTGCTGTTACAGTACATGAACTTACTGGATATTACTCCAAATAGTCATTTATTTGAATCAACATGGCTGTTCTTTACTAGGATACTGGTGCTTATAAACTACAATATTGATGATGCCCGAACAACATACGAGAGAGCTTGGATGTGGAGAAAAACAAAACAAAAAAATCCCACCATGGTTTGGGTTCTGTTGCCATTAACATAAAAAGCATGGTGTGATTCATTCCAGTTCTAGGGGTTTCCAACCAAAGTCGAGGTGGCAATGGGTACAAAAGCAGGAAGTTGAGAGGAATCCTAAATCTTGTGAGTACTGGACAACACAAGATTGTTCAGCCCAGAATATGTGGTATTTCTTTAATCCTGGACCAGTAGAGAGTATGAGCTGCTTGGGAAAGGAGGCATATAGGATCCTATTGCTAAATTTTCATTATGGAAACATTGTGATAACACTTTTCCTCCTCTTGGATTTAGGTAATTAGTTCCTAGTAAGACATCTGTTTTATTTCCCTTAAATGCAACAGCTATTTACTTCTGTGTGGGGGAAATCTTAACTACTTTGTGCAGTTTTCAAAGGCTAATTTTCATTTGCAACAAAATAAAAACTGGGCTGAATATTTAATTACTTCTAATTCTTTCCACTCTGGCTGTGTTTACAAATATATTAATGCATTTTTTTTAAATGTCTTGCAATCTGTCTGTAGATGCCTTGTGGACCACAAGCTGTGGAATATTAATCTAAGTATCTGTGGAGCATGCCAGGGTGAGTTCAGAGAGTTTCACTCAGTTTTTTCAGTAATATTGCTAAGCTTCTGTTTCTACTAGAATGGTATAAAAGAACAGAACACAACTCTCCACTTGTGAACTTATTTTCCTGCCTTCTAACTTACACTTAGGAACACATGCTTTCAGTGATAGAAATATGGAGATTAAGTAAACATTAGAATGTCTAATCAAACATTTAATTGAACCTTTTCTTTGCTCACAGTACAGAAACAGCAGAGTCCAAACCTTCCAACAAAGTGCAAGGCAAATGACTATCAGCTAAGCTTTAGGAGTACAGGCCTTCTGGAATGACAGCAGGGAGATTTGCAGTGCTTGCAGATGTTCCCAATCTAGCTGGCTAGTTTGTTAGAGTCTAACATTCACAGATGTTCTACAAATGAGCTGGTCCAAACCTGATCGGGACATAGACCTTGTAGCACAGTGCTCACTATTGCCACATAAGGTTTGCTGGTACCCAGCTGGTGAGTCTAGTGTTTGCTTGCCTCAGTCTATCTGAGCTGCAGTAACACCACTGCACTGTGGAGTACTTCAAATCTCTGCTGGCTTCACATGGGTATCTTGCCTTTCCCACTGGCAGCAATAAGGTTATCTCCCTAGCAGAAACACAGAGAAACTAAGTGAAGAGGCAAACCCCTGCTGCCCAGGGAAAGGCTTCTACTTGTCCAAGATGCACTTCTCTGAAAATGTAGTAGAGCAGGGAGAGAAGTAAAGGCATTGTAGTCGTGAGATGCAACCCCCTACCTCAATGGCAAATCTACTTTTGCTTTTATGCCCCAGGTAATGGACAACATATGTATAACTATTGCACTTACCTCAGCTGTAGAAGTCAGAACAACTCCATTTACCTGCAGTAGGGCTATGCTTATTTGTATTTCCTCTTCTTTCTAACTTATGCTGCTTACAAGGTATATTCAGAGGCAATCTGCTCTTCTAAAACAGTCTGTAGTAACTGTACTTAGGGTAAGCAGAGAAAGTGCAGTTGCTCTTTATATTAAATGTCACAATAAAAATGTTTTGTAAGGGAAAAAAAAGGTGTAAATTAGGATTTGTGGGCCCCTATTCAACAGATGCCAGCTGGATCACAGTACTTGCAGTTTTTCATGTCTGGCAGTGTTTGTTTGGATCTAGGAATAAGACAGCAGCTGTAATATGGCATATAATGGCTTAGAGCTGGGTGAATTGGCAGGGTTCAAGTTTATGCAGCTCTCCTGGCAACTTGGCAATTCTATAAACACTTAATTCACCCAAACGAATTTTTCTTCAATGGAAAAGAAAACTTAGCTAATAGTGCTAAAAGAGTAAGATTTTCAGTCTGATCTTAATGTCACTAAAGCAAAGTACAGAATAAAGGAAAGCAATATAATTTCACAAATGAGGTGGAACTACACAGGGTAAAAAAGAATTGTTTGGTCTCCAGAAACTTCCTGTGAATTGAGGAAGGAGATGGGTAAATTACTAACTCTGGAGAATGGATTGCACATAGCAGTATCAGAAGACATGATGATTCTACTTGAATTATACAGCTTTGTACAATTAATTTACTCTAATTCACTGGCACAGCCATCCAAGCAAACTTTTCTTTTCTCCAATCCTTTCTCCAAAGCAGTAGTGCTTATCAAATATCCTGTTGCTTGCACTATTACATAAAACCATGGCAAAACTACTTGTTCTAAATACAGTTGCTTTGATTTTTTATCAATTGAATTTGAAAAAGTGTATTTGGACTAGTGCTAATTAAGACTGTGTGGGTATCTTATCCTAATATAATAGGAACTACAAGTTTCCATAATACCCTAATCTGGTCATAATTAATCATGACAAGGATCCTGTTGAGCTGAAAGTGATTTGTTCCAGCCTAATTAAAGGTCACTGCTAGCTGGTTTTGGGCTTCATGAGATAGACCACATTATCTCACATTTTCAGGGCAGACAGAAAATAATTTAACACGGTGCAAAAGTATGAAGCATTTACATATTTTCCAAATCAGGAACATAAAGAAATATAAAAATATTACTTAACACCAAAGATCTGAACTTATTTCAGTGAACTAACTAGTGCCATAACAACTTCTCTGAGAGGAACAGAAATGAGAGAACTATTTTTGGAGATAACGTGAAGTTAACTAAGAATTGTATCATCCTACCATGGTGCAGAGGAGATAATTATGCTACATAAATGAAGTGTATCTCCTGGTAATGTAATGCCAGATATATATGCTCTCAGCATAATTGCAGCCTTGTCAGCCACCACGACATTAGGAAATGTAGTGTGTTGAGAAGATCATGGAAAATGCAAGCATAGACATCTGTGCTGTCTTGAGGTTTGCCAGAGCCACCTTGAAATCTCCTGCAATTTCTCAATCCTTCCCAAGGCTTGACATTGCATAGTGGGGTTAGAGGATCCTCAGAATTTATATTAGTAAATAACATATATGTCACTAGAGATGGTACCTTGTAGAGATCTGCAATAACCTCCGTGCTCTCGCAGTCATCCTCCTCCTCCAGTTCCCACTGTGCTTGCCGATGCTTCTCTAGCAATTCATGGTAAGCCTAAAAGAAATGCAACAGCTGTATTTAAATAGCTGAAAAAATTTAATAGCTTCTTGTGATTCTCTCTTTCCTCTCTCTGACCCCTTTACCATGTACCATCACAACAGTTAAGTGCTCAGCTGGAATTGTGAGTCAGAGGGACATTGCTTTATCACCTTAATTTGAGCATACCAGTCTTAAATATGAAAATCCATAGCCTAAGCAATTTGGGTTAAATAATACATACCTAATAATGTAACTGGCTCTTTCTGGCTTGGGTGCTTCCTTTTATCATTTGTGTATTTTCTGACAGTAAAAAANTATCACCTTAATTTGAGCATACCAGTCTTAAATATGAAAATCCATAGCCTAAGCAATTTGGGTTAAATAATACATACCTAATAATGTAACTGGCTCTTTCTGGCTTGGGTGCTTCCTTTTATCATTTGTGTATTTTCTGACAGTAAAAAAAAAAAAGAAAAAAAGAAAAAAAGAAAAAAAGAAAAAAAGAAAAAACGAAAAAAAAAAGTGCTCCTTTTCCAGTGGAAAGAGAAGGAGACAGAATGATACAGGAACTCTATCTAACCTTAACTATCTAGGTCATTATGCCATATAAAAATTCAGAGCTGCAGCAGCTAAATCATTACCATTCAACTTGTGTTCAAAAGAAACTGATGTGAAGAAAGTTCATTGCAAAATCCACCTTTGTAACTGGCAAGCACTTTATGTTCAGCAGAAAAGTTAGCTACTGCTGAGACTGCTACCATGGTGGTGCAAGCCTTTTGATGAGGTGCGGGGGGGAAGGCAAAGAAGAAAAGTGCATTTGATGGGTACAACTCTGGGCTCATGGTGAGGATTCAGAACCAGTTCCTTCACTGGGCTGGCTGTGAAACCATGAAACAGGTTTAAAATAGCTCCTCAGTTCTGAGGGGATTGTTTATACAAAATAATTACTGTACTATTTAAGTCAAACCATGGGAGTTAAATGGGAAATACATACCAGTTTTTTATTCTTCAAAGACTCTCTGGACTCAAGACCTGACCTGTTCTGGGGGACAAAAAGGCTCTCCACTGTGGCAGCAGAAAGGCTTAAATTTTTGACTTGTTTTATTGTTTGCACAAAGACATTTCAAAATACTAAGACTCAGTTGTATTCTGCACTGTAACAAGAACAGCAAGTTGCCCATTTCTACTTGCCTGTCATAAGCAGATCATTAGTCTACAGTTTGTTAGCTTTCCTAAGATGTACAGAACATGGCTTCTCTTGCACAAAGCTGTGTGGCTTTAAGTTAGTATGGGAGAGGTCTTAATACAAAATTTCTTAAGCTTTTTGGATGCATCCAAGAGTTTTGAGTGATGTATATAAAGAAAATACACTCACAGTTGCTCAATGGCTACAAAAATATGTGACAGAATTATTTGTCTTAAGTTACGAAAAGTCAAAGAGGTAAAATGTGCTCTACTCTTTTAAAGTGTCTGAAACCTTTGGTTTTGAAGTGAGGTGTTACTGCACAAGAATGGTAACTCCACTATCCAATTCATACAATATAATTGAAGAACTTGGCCCTGCAGTACAAAATTGCAGTGTTGAGATCAATAAATTCTGACAGTTTATTACAGCTGGAATCTGAGCCTTCTCATAGATTAATTTATCTAAGTTACTAGATTTCATCAAAAGTTTAATGGTGTTGGATGTAACCACTTTAACCTTAAATTATTTCTTTTTATGAAAATTGAGGATTGATTTTTTTATTATTATTTCCTAATAACTTGGGTCTGTAGTTCTCAGCAGTTACAGGAGTTTTGCAGCTTCCAGCATTTACAGCTAAGAACACTGATCTCCTATATGTATTCTGAACTATAACAATGGAGCTTTATAGAAAATATGGCCAAGAAAACATTACACTGGCCATTGTATACCATATTAAATTATCTATGGCAAGCCTTCAATAATGTATCCTGCCAGCAATCATAATGAGTTTTCCCTCAGCTTACATGAAATTTGATAGTCTTTTGAGCTCAGCAACCTCATTCATAGAAAAGCAATTACATCAGTGCAGCCTTCTTTCTTCTGTAAGGCAGGACAGATACATTCTTCCAGAGATCTTCTATGCTGAACCAAACACATAGTATCTCAGTAAAAAATGTTTTTTACAAAACATGCAATCTAGCATTAGCACCCTTCAGCATTTTGTTCCAATGCAACAAGACCAATACTGGAGAAAAAGTCTCTAAGCAAGCCTAGGCAATAAGTGTCTGACGCTATCCTCCCTGGGCTACTATACTCGACTCTCAGGAAGACTCAAAAATCGCAACTTTATTAAACAGGGAGGAACCTGTACTATATTTGGCCTTAAAAAAGAATTGAACAGTGAAAATAAGCTTTTATGTGCTCACCTTAAGAAAATCGTGAACATCTTCATTATGAAAAGTTTTACTGAAGAGACTGTCTTGTTCAGCTTTCTGTCTGTGTTTGAACTCTTCTTTCTTCTTTGCACAGCTTTCAAGTCGTTTCAAGATCAGGTCTTTGCTTTGCTGGATATATTCTGGAGCGTAAAACACTCATGATTAGATACCACAACTCCACAGGGAGAAATCAGCATCTGCTATTGTCACACAACATAAGCTCACAGAAATCTGTTAAGTGAGTGAAACAGGCAATTAATCACCATGGGGAACTTCAAATTTAAGTCTTACCCTGACAGTCTTTTTAGATGTGAACTTTCAGGTTGTTATATGGCACTTAACTTACCAGGTTTTTGGATCACTATCATCCTGCACCCTCCCTGACACTGCTGCTGCTGCTCATGCAAAGGCAGTGTGTTAGCTCAAGAAACAGATTCCCACCTACAGCACCCCAAAAGAAGTGGCTTATTACCTAACTGCAGATATGCAGATGCTGCTGCAAGGACAGAGGCAGCAATGTATGGCATGGAGAAAGATTCAGAGCAGTGCTAGTTCAGATTTGCTTGAACTGGCGTGCAGCCATACCAGCCTCCCAAAGTGACTTACCCAGGAGCCTGCAGCAAAAGTTGTTAAGGTCCCTCTGCTGTTGTGCTTGTACCATGAAATATTTGGGACCAAGTTCCTCCCCTCTTCACCCCCCCTACAGGTCCAAGTGATTTATAAATTCCTGAGTCTATATGGACCCTGTGCCAAAGAATGAAATTGGTGCTTTCAATGTTCTGCACTACATCCTGTCTCACTGCCTGTCCACCTAAGAAGAACTTCATTCATTTCCCTCCCTTTGTCCTTCCCTAGACCAGTATTTCACCCCAACTCAGGCAGCTAAAGGGGAATGCAAAAGAATAGTCTTCTGTGGCTGCTGTTCTGCCGCATCATGCTGTTGCAACTATGAGAAATTACTTTGTGGAGAAATAAAGGAGTGCATTAGTACAGTACCAAGCAGTTTACTTATTCTCCATGCTAATTTATTGTGCTTATCCACAGGCTGATGATACACAAAACACTTGAAAGTGCACTGAAAGTACAAGAAAGCCTGTAATAAAAATGTCATCTGAACAAACAGCAACTGTTATTTTTAAATACTACTTGATTCTTTACTACTTCCTTGTTTGTTTCCTAGGAGTACAGTCTCGCTGGCTTTGTGTTCTGCTTACAAATTATAGGTACAGTTCAGATTATGTATTTAGAAGCTCATAAGCAAGGTCAACACAGATTCACATGTGAAAATGCTGCACTCCAGATTATTTCAGTTTTACTTTTATAAGCATGTTCCATTTTCTGGGCAACCAACCAGCTATAGCTGATCCTGTCTGAGTAAGGGGGGGATGGCCTAAATGACCTCATGAGGTTCCTTCCAACCTCAACCATTCTGTGATTCTGTGAACTCCTGACTGAGACATGGCTCAATTTATCACCATGAAGCCTGAAAGTGACTGAGCAGTACTGCAGCTAGAATATACTGCAACAAGACTACATTCATTCTGACTATCTAGTTGACTGAACTCTAACCCTAATGACATTTTATTAGGACAATTTTCTTTAAATATGTCCACTAGTAACAGAAATGGTTCTGAGAAATGTTTGAGTGTAAAAAACTCCTAATTTTTGCTGAATGTGTACTATAATTTTTCATGAGTCCTGAAGCATTGAGCCTTTGATACAGCACCTATCAGAAAAGTCGGGGGGTATGTTTCTCAATGTGCTGGGCATTAGGTAACATGCCAAGAGACACAGGGAGAACCTTGTCAGTCAGTTTAGACTTATAATTGTGTATTTAACAGACAGGCAATGTGAAGGCGTGCAACAGGAAAAGACTTAATTTTTATGGTATTTTTAGTCTCATACAGTAAAAGTCAGGTTTATCTGAAGATTATTTGACTTAAAATTATGTTTTCACAAAAGTGACAGCACAACTATGTTTTGTGTATCTTCTGTCTCTACATGCTAGCAGCAGATCATAAGACAGTCTTCTGCACATATACAGCTATCACTGTCCCTCGTGTTAGCTGGTATCATCAATAATGTCAAGTATCTGGGCAGTAAGTGGAGAAATTTCAGTTAATTGTAACAAATGTGACTGTTCTTCAATCTTCAAATTAATGAAATAAGGTATAGATCATGTGAACTGTAATTTCATAGTAATGCCTGAAACAAGACTTAAAAGGCTTAAAGCCAAAGTTTCCATTCTAAGCATCCACCCATCACAGTAACAGTGTTTGACAATTCATTAATACATTTTTAAAACAAAGGAGAATAAGCCTGAAGCTATAATACACTAATGAGAATTTATACCCATATTTGTTAAGTCATGATCTCTGCTCTAATTACTCACCATTACTGAAATGTGCCAACTGTTCCCAAAAGGCCTTGTGCAGATCTGTTAAAAGTTCTTCCTTTTGTCGGACTGAGAGATTATTCTTCACAGTTAAATGGTCCAGAATATTTGATACAATATTTAATCTATACTTGCACTCTTCTGGTATATAGGACTTCAGTGAATCAATCATTTTCACCATAAGCTCCCTGTTGAATAACCTTTCCTGAATGTCCTAAACCAAACATTAAAAAGCCCTGTTTAGAATAAGCCTTCAGTTGTGCTTATCATTTCAATGAAATTTTCATTCACAAACTATACAAACAACTAAGGAGGCTTCTCAAGACTGTGTGACTAACAATCTTCTGTATTTAAATATTTCTGAAAATCTTGACTAGTGTAGAATAGCAGTGGGTTTATTCCATGCTCAGTTGCTATTTTCATACCTGGACAGCTTAGTTTACTTAGCTGCTCCTATCCAAAACTAACAAGCTAATAATTACTGTACCTATTTATTGGTAAACCAAATAAAACTACCTATACCTTTATTCTCCAAATTACTAATAATTGTAGTGGGCCAGGCTGACTGTAATGTTAATCTACAAATTAACTCTTCCAGTAAGCCCTGTGCAAAACAAATAAAGGATGTTAAGATTAAAACCAACATAAAGCAGAGCGCTGATGCATTTGTAAACACATCCTTCCCTCTTAATACTGTATCACTAAGAGATGGTAAGACTTTTCAGTTCCAGTTAAAGTCACTGGACACAGAGTCATACAGAGATTTATTGGTGAAAGTGGTATAGATACTTTGAAATGAAATGTCCTAATGCTGAGGATGACAATTCTCCTTCATGATTAGATCTAGTGCTCTTGCTCTGGCATGCTGGCTGCACTAGTATCACTTTTTCCTAACATGATTGCCTCAACATTATTTTGAGAAAGAGAACTCAAGTGCAGAGTTCATCTTTGTGTGAGTCTTCATAAATTGCAATGGAAGCTGAACTCTTTACAACAAAACCGAAAGAGGCAACTGAAATAAGGAGTCTACATCATTCCTGAGGCAGGACTGATAGAATCTGTACACTTGGAAAATTCTTTGTGTTCATATTGACTAATCTTTCTCAACTTTTATTTCTTTTTGTACTTTACCATTGCCTGCAAATCTTGAGATTCACTTAATAAGCTTTCTACTGCAATCATCTTCTCGGTCAGATCCATCATTATTTTTGTTGCTTTGGCACTTGAGCATTTTGATTCATCCAAAAAAGCCTGCTGGGCTTTGTCAGTCTGCTTCCAGAAAGCTTCCATCTGTGGAATATGAATAAAATGCCAATCCATGTTTCCTTATCAATCTCTAGTATTTTATTACAGTAAGAGGCATGTACGTCTACTGAGATAGAAGTCACTGAGACTACAGACAGCTTCAGAATTAATTATAGAGAACATTTTGTGAAAATAAAGAGCCCATTTACTATATGATGATAAACATATTGGTGGCACATAACCAGTAGGTCAACCTTTTTAAATGTAGTCATTTGGTATAACTTGCTACGAATTTATTGCTAGTCTTCCACATATTGCATCTCTAAAAGCCAATCATGTTGTTAGTATTAATGGTTAATGAAAAGGAGGTAACAAACTGTTGCCCATTTTCTGGTAAGCCGGTAAGTCCCACAAACAGGCCTGTGCACAGCCGTGAATATTCTGTGGTATTCAATGGGATTAGCAGTACACATAAAGATAAGAGAATGTATTTATTACCAAGATTTGTAAGAAGTATCTGTGAGTGTGACTATAGCATCTGTGAGTATGGCAAAAAAAGTCTTTACACTATGCAGGGAAGAGTAAATTAGTTCAAGGTCCTGACTATATGAATCTGTGTACAGGGAAATAATTTCCAATATGGATGAAAAGCATCTGCTGGCTTAAGAGTGCCAAGCCCACTGAAGGATGACTGCTACTGGTGAGTAACTGCCTCATGTTGCTCAGCAAGGCTGCCAGTGTTTTTTTTATGAAACTAACTCTGGAGGACTCTAAACAATCAATCTTTCACAGAGCAAAGTTAAACTGCAAAAGAAACTTGACACAGGTGTACCATCATTACCAGGACTTCCAGTATAAAGTGAAAGGTACAGAGAATCAAGCGGAAGCTGAGAAAACTCCCAGTGAAGCACTGAACCACTACATAGGAAAAAAATATCGCTCCTTTATAAAAAAACCCCAAGGCTGAGATGATGGGCTGTTTACTTCACGGCTGAAGTGCCACAGTCAATCAGCACAGGCAGCTCACAGAGACATCAGTCTGACTAGTCAGTCTTCCATTTTCATCAGCAATAAATTTGCTCAAACCTCAAAAACAGGACTGGGAATTAGAATACCTGCCAGATGACTCAGTTTACTGGAAAAAGTATACTGAATGTTTTTAACCACCAGTTTTCTAGCCTGCAAGCTATTGGATGTAGTGACACTACTGATGGGGATAAAAAAAATCTTTGAGAATCAAATGCTTGCTATCAAACTGTATTTTTACATCAACAATGTAAACGTACATAAATGTGCAAAGCATACTAAAAGGTTGGGAAGTAATTATTGTCTTAGTACTTATTTGAGCTGAAAGAGTTTTATAGTCTCTTATTACTCTCTTAGTTATGGAGGAATGAAGAACACAAGGTGCTAGGATAAAAGTCCTAAAAGGCTAAATGCAGGCTTAAAATAAATCTTTACCATTTGCCAATCAATAGACATTTCTCAGCTCTAAAATAAGGGTGATAAAACAGCTTTTGTATAAAAAAACATACTGGCTCCCAAAGGGAGTTGGAAATACTTTGCTGGAGCAATGCAAAAATGCTTTCAGGACTCCTGCACATCTAAACTACAGTGGATCAGCCAACAGTTACAAATAAATAAATAAGCATTCCCCACTGAAGAATTTGATTACATTTTAGAAAAAAAACAGGAAGTTACATTATCTATTACGTGCTCAGAATATTCCTTTTCTTTCCTTTCTAGATCTTCTAAAGTCTGGTACTCTGAATTATGGGCTCCTGACATCTCAGTATTCTGGAGTCGAGACTCAAGTTGTCTCTGTAATTCTTCAAAATCCTGGGGGAAAAAAACCAAGTGGTATGTTAAGAAGAAAAAACAGACGTAACTTCTAAATTCAGGAGTGAATTTGTATGTACATTCTGGCTCGTACCTAGGGAAGCTGATCAAGAGCATTCAGAAAGTTTTGTCTCTGGATAATGAACCTTCTGCAACAGGCAAAATAAAATCAGGGTACATGGAACTGCACTTAAACCTAAGGTATATGGCAAGGAACTGAACTTGAAAAATACGGTATATGGCAAAGAACTGCACTTAATACAAATACATACATTTCCATATTTCCACTACTATGTGAGTACAATCAAGACTGTTGTCCATTTCCACTGAATTCAAGTTTTAGTAAACACTGCTCCACAGCCTCCATACTAATAATCCTTTGAACCTATTCACAAATGTTTTATTGTAATGCACATGCCCAATCTTAAATGGCAGCTATGAGTGCCACTCATAGTTGTACACCCCGTGTACACTGTATTGAAAACCACAGATAGTATCCAGATATGATCATCAGATAGTTTTTTCTGCAGTGCTAGCACACAGGGATAAATACACCCGTAATGCTTGTAAGGGACAAATTACAGGCTACCTGATTATATGGGTTTGCAAAATTCTTTGAAACCAGGATGATTTTTTCTAAAAGCTAATGATACTTACAAATACTAGTCTTCTGCATTATCTAGTAGGTTAGCATTCAAACGGATAGTTCTTCAGTTGCTGAAACATGCCTTACGTAACAAATATTTACTTTTAATACCACCCAATTTTGGGTATCAATGCATTAACTTGATAACCTTATACCTTAAAGAAATGTGACCAGATTTTGACAAGCTTTGCAAACAATTTCATCAAAATCCCATGATTTTTTCTTACAATGAAGAATTAAAAAAGGAAAATACTCTCTGCAATAGATCATAAAACCTTTCAAGTTTCCAATGCAGTATTACATTAAATAGCTTCCTGTGCTACTGTGTTTGCTTATTACCAGTGTCTCTTTTACACAGTATTTTTAAAATCAGCCTTGCTGCTTATATGATATCCCAGCTCTAAGGCTGTCATGTTTCCAAGACCTTTCTCTTCATAGTATAGGACACAAGAATCCCATATTGACACTTAAACAACTGCACTACTCGGTAAATTACTGTATCTAACAAACGTGACAGAAAGCCTAAAAAACCCTAAAACTCTCAAAAAAAATTAGGTTTTGCCTTACAGCAGCTCAGTTAGATGTATGAAGATACTGCTGCCATCCAGGCCAACTGAGGCTATACTGGGAAACACGTCTGACTTGTATTACCTCTGTTTATAAGTCATTACAAGAAGGAAAAAGAATTTGCACACCAAATCTCATTTTTCATTTAGTAAATACAATCAACTTTAATACTAAAACTGAGGATTTAAGTCAGAAGAATGGTTCTTAGGCAAAATGCATTCTGATGTAGGATACAACCACAGAGATTCCTGATATTAATTCACAAATTATGAGACTGCACAAGCAAAATAAATCCCAACAACTAGAGCTGACAAGCTGATAGGCTCATGCCTAAACATGGAAATCCATCCCTATGTAAGAAAAATGATTATCATTACTGTGAAAAAACTGAGTATTAGACTAGGCTCTTAGAAATGGTGGAGTCTCCTTCAACCCAAGCTTTTCTCTGACTCTAATCTGGAAAACAGAAAGTGGAACCAGTAACTCTCCTATTTTGTTTAGTTTTGTAAAGCTTTTTTTTTTTTTTTCTTTTGTAATAATCTTAAAAATAGTACTGTCACTCCACTTCAAATGCAATTTGACTGTCAATGTATGTCTTCTAGTTCAGAAGTAGCATATGGATTTTAATACAAGTATGCGGAAGAAAAAAGGACAATGAGGAAAATAAATACATTTTTCCTTGATGAAAGCCTTGATTTTCTTTCTGGTAATGACACATAGGACCAGACAAAGACTTGATAATTAGAGATTATTAAATCTGAATGAATAAGGTTCATAACGTTGTTTGCTTGAATGGATTCAACTACAAAATACTTTTATCCTTAACAGATTACACACATCACCATCCTGATGACCTTATCCAATAGCAAAGAGAAAATGCATACAAAGTAATGGAGAGAATCAACCAACAAGGGAGTTTCTTTGCATTTCTTCTGGAAAAGATTAGAAATTACATTGCTGTTAAAAAGGAGCAGGTGAGATAGCCTGCTGTGGCAGCTTGCACTAACTGGTGGGATTAACTTTTATTTTCTGTGTTCCTAAATCATAACCAACGAAATCACTTACATTTTCTTGACTTAAAAGGATCTTCTGGAACAAATCATCAGTAATCTTCTTTTTATGATAGAAGTCTGTAAGGTGTATTTTGAGAATCTGAATAACCATCTAATTAAAAGGAAGGAAACAAAACCCCAGGTAAGTGCCTGTTCAACATCAGGACATTTTTGTATATAACTCTTGTTAATTTAAATCAATCAGTGAGACTATAGTGAATCATAAGCAAAATAACAGCAGCATCATCAGCAACTCCGCTGTACTTCCATTGTGAAAAAGTCTTTGGCTATGGCTTCAGTAAAATAGTGGAAGATGGTGTTACATTCTAACAAGGACACATAAACTTGTAGCCAGACTGACACATTTGAAATTATCCTTTCTTGGGGAAAATGCAGATGGCTTGAAAATAAAATGTCCATTTTTCTAAACTTTAGTGAACCAGTAAAACTGGAAGATACTATCATGTTCATTATAGAATCACAGAATGCTTAGGGTTACTATGATTTCAACTGCAGTTGGCCAAATGAAGTATCAACATTTTTATGTACTACCCAAAAGTAACCATCTCAAGTTCTAGTGACATTCTCTTACAAAAATATACATCCATTTTCCAGCTGCGATCCTTTTATATATAGTATATAATATATATACACATATAATATACATATATATGTATACATATAATATATAAACATATACACTTTTTTATATGTATATATACTTATATACTAGTATCTTCAAAAAGATTTTTGAGTGCTGGGATAATTTCTGTATAACCTCTTCTCTGCTGACTCAGTTAAGAGTGTTGGTGTAAAGACAACTTACTTCATAACTAACTGCTGCAGGAATTTCCAGTGAGAAGATAAAAACGTGAAATTCAACAGCCATCTGCCTGTTATTCATGTACTTGAAAACAGATGATACAGAAGTTACCCATTTTAAACGTATAAAAACATAAACAAAATCATATTGATATATAAAACCAGTTACCAAAGCCAATACTTCAGCTGAGCAAAAGCTGGAAAATATGTTGTAATTTGAGCTCAATAGAAGAGAAAACCATAAAGCAGCTGTGTTTTGGATAAAACTTGTCAATGTTTTGGATAGGAGTTTGACAAGTGGGGTTGAGTGCGCCCTCAGCAAGTTTGCCGGTAACACCAACCTGTGTGGTTCGGTGGATACACTGGAGGGAAGGAATGCCATCCAGAGGGACCTTGACATGCTTGTGAGGTGGGCTGATGCCAACCTCATGAAGTTCAACCATGCCAAGTGCAAGGTCCTACACCTGGGTCGGAGCAATCCCAGGCACAGCTACAGGTTGGGCAGAGAAGAGATTCAGAGCAGCCCTGCCGAGAAGGACTTGGGGGTGGTGGTTTGTGAGAACATGAACATGAGCCAACTGCAGTGTGTGCTTGCAGCCCAGAAAGCAACTGTATCCTGGGCTGCATCAAAAGGAGCATGACCAGCAGGTCCAAGGAGGTGATCCTGCCCCTCTACTCTGCTCTTGTGAGACCTCACCTGGAGCATTGTGTGCAGTTCTGGTGTCCTCAACATAAAAAGGACATGGAGCTGTTGGAACAAGTCCAGAGGAGGGCCACGAGGATGATAAGGGGACGGGAGCACCTCCTGTATGAAGACAGGCTGGGAAAGTTGGGGCTGTTCAGCCTGGAGAAGAGAAGGCTGCGTGGAGACCTCATAGCAGCCTTCCAGTATCTGAACGGGGCCTATAGGGATGCTGGGGAGGGACTTTTCATTAAGGACTGCAATGACAGGACAAAGGGTAACAGGTTCAAACTTAAACAGGGGAGGTTTAGACTGGATACAAGAATTTCTTTCCTGTTAGGGTGGTGAGGCACTGGAATGGGTTGCCCAAGGAGGTTGTGAATGCTCCATCCCTGGCAGTGTTCAAGGCCAGGTTAGACGAAACCTTGGGTGGCATGGTTTAGTGTGAGGTGTCCCTGCTTATGGCAGGGGAGTTGGAACTAGATGATGTTAAGGTCCTTTCCAACCCTAACAATTCTATGATTCTAAGTCTGAGCATACACTACCAAGATAGCACA
>NDXB01003255.1:81175-103953 GCA_002631895.1 Agapornis roseicollis | reverse complement strand
AAAATAGAAAATAATATAAAAAAAAAAAAAAAAAAAAAAAAAAAAAAAAAAAAAAAAAAAAAAAAAAAAAAAAAAAAAAAAAAAAAAGATTCAGGAAAAGACTGGAGGACAAATTTGTTTTTTCTAGACATGATGCTAAGAAAGACTGACTGAAATCACAGAAACCAAAGTGGGAAAGGAAGAAACTATTCTCTGGAGTGGATTTTTTGACCTTTTCCCTGCTAGCAGAAACATAAAGCTATTCAAAGCTTCAGCTAAAGGTCAAAGTCATCTGGCTTTTGTTGTAATTTCTGGTGGGCCATGAAGTGTTAAGTGCTCGTTTTCTCAGTGTTTCTGCGATTCCTTCATCATGTTGTGACTTTACTTTTGTTTACAAATTGATGATTAACTTCCAGATCAAGCTCAACCTTCCTTAGGAAAGCTAAACTTCCTTCTGGAATCTGATCTCAAGTTCCCTTTCTCATTTACTTAAGTGGGAACAACTCACCAGAAGAGAAGCTGTGTTCCAAGTTTACTTTCATGCTTCTTCTTTAGGACTGTGTTGAAAATCCCAGCCCTTGAAATATTCTTAGTACATTTAAAAAATTATAACAGAAATAATTGATCTGTTCTAACATAGATTGTGAAAGGAGGGGAGGAGAAAGCGATATACTTTATGTCCAGATTTATATTAACTAGGCTAAAACTCAGTAGTGGTAATGATTCCGTCCTTGACCATAACTAGTCATCATAAACAATTCTAACAGTATTCTGTGGCTTTAATTGCATACATCCATTTTTGGCTTGTTTTGTGGGGGGTATTTTTGCTTTGAATGCTATGACTTGATGTAGGTCGCTATCTATGGTTTAAATGGGTACTTTAATTCTTCAGTCCTACAAAATAATGACTATTGTACCTATCACAATGATATTGATTCAGCTGAACCAGATTTTCACTTTACTCAAAGACCTCGGAGTCCTTGGAATTGCAATGCACAAGCATTGTCCTTGAGACATAAACTCATTTATTAAGTAATTTTCCTCTTCTTTTCATGAACCTCAAGTGCTATGTTATTCTCTGGCATAAAGTTTAAAACCAATTTTTTATATTATCCAGTCTGACCCTCTGTATTTCACAGCCCATTATACTGAATTATATTTTATTATTTTAGGAAGCTCACATTATATGCAGAACAGGAGAAAAAATAAAGACAGTACTGTAGAAATGCAACTTTGCTACACTACTTCCCAGCTAGCCAGTTGTTTATGTTATTTCCTAAACTGATATTCAACTAAGATGTTCAAAACAAACAGCTATAAGAGATGAGTACATACCACATGCTTTTCTTTTCTTAGTTCAGTATCAAGAAGCATGAGGTCTTTTAAAGTAAGACTGCAAAGGCAGAGCTTAACATCAAAACTAAAACAAAGATTAAAAAAGTGTTAATACCAATCTAAACGAAAGTTACACAGAAGGACAATGCCATATAATAGTTTCATTTAAGCACTAGATTTTCCTAAAAGCATGCCCCAAAACAGCAGTAAAGTCACTTCTACATTGCCTTCTCTTTCAGGTAATGTATCTCTACATAAAATTAAGCAAAACAAAACAGGGCTTTTAACAAAGTTGGAGTTGCAGTTCCCTTTAGAAAAAGGCAGGGTAAATATAGGCATGAGAGGCTACACCATGGCTTTAAATTAAAACAGCTATAACAAGTAAAAAATTTGAAAATACTCTTCATCACTAGTGCCTTTCCCAGTCCCCACAGTGACACAAATACGATTTTCTTTGTTCTTGCTAACGAGAATACAGACACTTATGCATTTATCTAGGGATTAACTTGCCATAGGGTAGCTGAAAGAAAATCAGAACTGACAGTCCATTCTGACTAGCTTTGCCCACTCATCAGTGGCATGCCTGAGAAAGGAACTCTTTTCCCACAATAAAACACGAGTAGTTCCTATTAAGACAGAGGACAGACCATTGCCACCTGCTGTTCTCAACACACCTCTGCTATACTGTGCAGAGGACTCCACTGTCAGTCTAGCATGCCACTGCACTTGTGAACTGAGCATATAAGCCAAAACAAAGTGATATCCTTATCCTACAGTGATACACGTTTTACAAGACAGCTTTTGCCAAAGTTCCAATTCCCAGAATTTTGTAAGGAACAAGCTGACTTTGCATGTACAGCATGATCTCCCCAACCATTTTTAGGCTCATAAGCAGATAATCCTCTCTTGATATGGTGAATACACCAGCCTTTGGTTTACACCAGACATTTAGTGATTGTTGGGGCACACTAGGAAATGACCAAACAAGGGGGCAGGTTTACTGCTTACCTCTCACATGTTAGCACTTCAGGGAATCTGGTCACCTTGAGGAAGGCTCGAGCCTGAAATCTGTCATCGCTTGTTGTGGAATGTATTGTTGTGGAGGAACTGCAGTCCTCTTTGTCTCCCTGGCTCAGGGATCCCAGGCTGCCTGATGTAGATGTTTCCACGACCTGATTAGGTAGAACCGCCTGCTTTGGATTCTCATGCAAAGATGGATTGGATGAGCCATCTGCCAAAGGCTAGAGTCAAAGCACATTCACAAAGTCAATTAATACAACACAATAAGGTAATAAACATCTCATCAATTTGCAGTGTTTGCCTTCAAGGGAAAAATTAAACAATATACATAGCAAAAGTGTTTCCACATAAATTAAGATTCATCATACTGACAGGTTTCTGCATTGCCCAGAAAAGCACTCTTCTGTTGTGGTTATTGACTTGGTACATGTTTTCTTACTAAAGAACAAATACTTGTAAGGTTTTTCTTATGGCTTCTTGGACAGCCCCAACTTCCAAGGGAAGACATGGTTAATGTTAGTGAGAAGAAAAGGCCTCTTGACTACAATGAAAATTGACCAGACATCATGTGAAGCACTGCATATGTCAGAGGGAGCTGAAAACAGCTTATGCTTTACAGAATAAGCCCTCAGTCAATGGACTTTAAACAGAGAAAGATCTCTGTTAATGCAGATTGGCAGTAAGTTTTCTTCCATTACTTGACTCCGCAATTTACTCTGAAACAGAATGATTGTCATAGATTTTTACAAGTAAAATCTAAAAGCTTACCCTAAATTTCTGATTGATGGGATAGATCACTTTTGCCTTTAATGCAAATGCCATGACATTACTGTTCAGAGGAGACTCACTTTCCTGTATGGAAAAGAACAGAAAACCATTGGGAACAGCAGCAGATCTGATGGTTGTTTACTGTAAGCACTGCATGCCCCTTTTGGATACACAACTTCTAAATTCCTATTGCTAACTATTTATTGACTGTTTCTGCTTTGGCTTAAGAAGCCTCCTCATAAGACTCATTCTGAGTATGAAACCAAGAAAAGGGAACTCTTGCCATTACCACAGCTCCAAAACTCCTGCAACAGAAAATATGCAATAGCTGGTATTTACAAGTTATTTTCATTTTGTTCCCCCCTCCCCTATTTAGCAGCAACTACAGATTCATGAGAGGCTGAAATTATCTTAATAGAAACTACTAAAAGATAAGCTCCACAGATATAAATCCTGTCTTTCAACTTAAATAAAGAAGCAATAGATTAAATAAAACGAGTCATCATTTTCCCTAGAATTTTTATAGTACAACCCTTACCTATAAACTAGAGAAAATACCAAAGAACTTTTTATAGATAATGCATTCTTTTCATACAATCTGCTATATCATGTAACTGCTTTATGCACTGGAACAATGGGATAATCAGCTTTGTTTCACGAGATTATGTATGGCTTAATAAAAGGTTGGCTTTAAGCAATAGATAGATTGTTTAAAGCCAAGCTTTAGATTTCCTATTCCAACTTCTCTGGGTTTGTCACATGAAATGGAAGAATCTGGTTCATCAAAACACAATTTACTTTATATAGATTTTTTCCAAGAAATATCAAAGCACTAACAGAGTCTACAGAATAGGAATGGGAAGAGAAGAACAAATTACAACATTCATTGGACTTCCATCATTGCACCTTTTTCATCTTTATTTCACTTATTTCCAGACGTAATTTTGGGATTTACTGATATGGGGTCAGCATGTAAAACACCAACTCATACTGAGTAGTCCCACTGCCATGGTACATATTCAGTGACAGAAGCCAACAAAGCTATTGGTCTGCAATGGCTGGAGACAGAGCAGCTCCAGTCCAAAGTCCCAAAACTGTACTGAAATGTTTTAGAACTAATACAACCTGCTTCTCAGTAGACATAGGTAATACCCATGTATTATTAATATGGTAATTATGGTATTATTGCATTATGAAAGGTCTCAGAATGAAAATACCCATTTTTTCTGATCCTAACTAAAAGCGTTTTCCATCTATGCTTTTTCATGAATTGTCAATGTGATGCTAGGAACAGCTAAAGTCTCTGGGAACTGGAACAAATGAACAGAGAAAAAAAAAAACAAAACACCACCAAACTTCAGTAGTTAGATAAATAGGTGGGATTAAGTCCCTTCAAAATAACATGGTTCCTTCTTAATGTGTTATAAATGAACTAACATTTCTGAGAAATGGATATAGTTGTGAACGATCACATTTAAAAGACCATGATCCCATTTCAAAAAGACACAAAGCCATACCACTGCCCAAGTTCTCCCACAGGATTTACACTCCAAAAGAGAATTTAATCCATGCTTGCTTGTTTATGCCTTACTTTAACTCAAGCAAAATGATCAACCATGGTTTGTCACCATTTCCAATCACAAAACTGAAATGAAGATTAATTACCTACCAGGATTTGAACCAACAGTAAAATGTTTACAAATAGTGGCTATTTATTCTTTGTCTTGAAAACAGTTCTCACTATAAGCTAAGCACCAGACTGGCTGGCTTTAGTTGATGCTTTCTGCATGCATTTAAGGTATATATAACAGACTTCAGCTTCACCAAGAGAAATCAAATCAGCTTTGGGTGAAATGGTTTCTCTAATTGTCTTTGAATCCCAGCTCACCACAGTGGGGTTTCAGTACTTGTGGTCACTTGAACTCTGTGGTGTATCTCCAGCTGGTACCTGACAAGGGAACTTCCTCTCTAAGAAAGCCACTGAAGATGTTGCTGTTTGCAAACACTCATTTTACTTCATTATTCTTTCTTCCTCCATTGGTCTACGAAGCCTAACTGAAAGTTGGAAACTCTAAGAAGGCTCTAGAAAAAAGATATTTGTTCCACATTGAACCTGATGGGGGAACTTCGTTAATGCCAAAATTTTGTAATAAATATCATTCTCCAGGGAAGAATCCAGGATCAACTATCAGCACTGATTTCAGTACTTAAAAACTTCTTCTTACATTGACAGTGTTCTTTTCCCATCAGCCTTTTGAAATTAAGGACAATGCAGAGACAAAACCGAACAAGCCCCCATCCAAAAAGAACTCCAGAACTCAATTAAAATATCAAAACTCCCCTTAGAGAAAAGGCATTAATAACAGCAATGAGTACCTGAAATGGTTGCATTCGTAAGCAGCCATCAACTCCCATCCTCCATCTTATACCTTTTCTAAACACTTTTTAAAAGCTCAATTCCAAACACAACAAAATTAAGATAGTTTGAACCAGGCTGTGAAAGTGATCACTGCTACATGCAGCAAAATGGACATTCACCAAGAAAAACAGAGCTTTACCTCCAGCACCATTTCCTCCTCTGATATATAGGGTTCTGCTTTACTTTTTGTGAGTGTGTGCTCTCTCTCATCAGAGCTGAAGCTTTCCAGAAGTCTCTGGGAATCATCCTTCTGAAATTTGGAGAGAAAACAGATAAAATATAATACTGCAATCATACAGATTCAGTGGAAATATCTTGGACAGCAGCCTGGATACATCCACGTCTCCATCCTGAAAATTATTTCAGTATTAGTTGGATATTTTGAAAAAAATAAAATCTGAAAATGAGTGAGAATTTTAAATATTCAGGAAGGAATAATTAAAATTAATGAACTTCATGAATTTGTCAGTCCAGAAGTAGAATTTTAATCCGAAAAGTTGCAAAAGGCTGTGCAAGTGTCAAATCAATCCATCTGCTCTCAAGGCATCTTACTACAGACTATGGCATTGAGCTCACAGTCCAAGTTCAAACTTCTCAAGTCAAGCGTGTTAACTAAAATTGCCTATAATTGCCTGCAATGAAGAGAACATTGAGAATTTTTGCTCAACTGCTATGAGAAAAACTTCCTAAATTAAGTTTTATTTGTGGGAAAGTTTCTGTCAGGGATAATTAACCATCAGAAATGTTCACCGTCTTCCTTCCCCAACACCAGCTTGTAATATTGGCCTTTACTTCCCTAACAAACACACGGAGCTGCTAGTAAAGACACAGTGCAGGAACAAAACCTCCTGCTGCACACACTATTCCCTGTGCAGAAGTTAGACCCAAAGATAATGCTCATGTTGGTCAATGCATCCAAGTACAGCACTACAAGGAATTATTTAGTGAAGGAAAAGATGGCAGCCACCCTACCTCAACTACTTTTAAAATTACTTTTCAGTTTTTCAATCCACTGTCTGCTTTTTGATATAGACCAATGATATGGCTGCAGCCATTATGCATGTAACTGTCTTGTGGAAAGATTCTCCTCAAATTACTTGGCCATTTGGCCATAAAAAGTAGTTCATTTTCTCAGAATATAGAGAGGTCCACAACCTTAAATAAACCTCTTGGAACTTAGATTCTCAGAAATACAGATCATATTCTTTAGTTAGCCTCTACAACATGCTGAAATGCAGATGCCAGTTACTAAAACTCTACTTATGACAAAAGAACAGCTACAAGTCTCCCTCAGCAATCTTGTCATTCGTTTCAAACCAGAAGTTCACCAAATCTAGGTTAAGAGATCAGGACTTGTGGAAGTAGCCATACTGAGTTCATCATAGAATCACAGAATACCTAGGGTTAGAAAGGACCTTAAGACCATCTAGTTCCATCTCCCCTGCCATAGGCAGGGACATGTGAGGGACACCTCACACTAAACAATGCCACCCAAGGCTTTGTCCAACATGGCCTTGAACACCACCAGGGATGGAGCATTCACAACTTCCCTAGGCAACACATTCCAGTGCCTCATCACCCTCACAGTAAAGAACTTCTTCCTTATATCCAATCTAAACTTCCCCTGTTTAAGTTTGAACCCATTACTCCTTGTCCTGTCACTCCAGTCCCTAATGAAGCATCCTTATAGGCCCCACTTCAGATACTGAAAGGCTGCTATGAGGTCTCCACACAGCTTTCTCTTCTCCAGGCTGAACATCCCCAGCTTTCTTAGCCTATCTTTATATGGGTGGTGCTCCAGTCCCCTGATCATCCTTGTGGCCCTCCTCATTAGATCTCACACTACAGCCACTCCAAAAGAAGAGTTTGCTTTTCTCAGCCTGTTTCTCCAACAGTTCATTTAGTATTCCTTCTCACTCCTTTATTTCCAACACTATAATTTAAAAAATATTTTCATTTTTCCAGGATTAACTTCTTTCTTTTTAACATTTCTCATCACCTTCCTCTTCATTTGTTTTTGTCCTCTGTTATTTTTGCAACTGAAGTGCTACTGAGCATTAAGTAACTGAACAAAAATAAGTCTAACTGTAATTACTGCAACAAGCAGTTGCAAGCTAATCTCCTACGAAGAGCCTTCAGGCAATGCCATACTCTACAAAGAGAACACTGCTAGAAATGTATTGCTGTATACTATGCAGTCTGAAGTTTCTTCTTAAAACTATCCCAGTACATCCTATGCACAGATGAACAAACCAGTAAGTCACTTACCTGCAAGCATCCAAGTCCCACAGATTCAGGCTGAGATTGATATAATTGTGATTAATTGGGGCTGAGTGACAAATGCTGGCAGTTTATCACAGTACATATGGCTGCTCCAGATTCCAGATACTTGCCATGCTCCTATTGAAAGGACAACTCAGCTGCCTGGGAAGGTACACAGCATACTTAGGTATCTCTGCTTTTACTATGGATACAGAAGGCTGTAGTATGTGCAGTTCAGTAATTGCTCTACATACAATGCACTTGCCACATTGGTGGGGCAGACACTATGAAGAAGGAACAGGAACAGACAGCCTGTGGGAGCACTGCTGGATTCAGGAAATCAGACCTATGGGATGCAACCTGTCCACTGCTCCATGTGCCCCAGCCAGCAGTTTATTTTTCTTTAAAAATAAACAACTCTTTCCCAGCTGTGGCATTGATTTTAATGGCATTTAAGTACCTAAATCCATCTGAAGATCTGGGCCAGAGAGAACTGTCAGTTTCTATTCCCTATTGACATAAATGACATAAAGGGTAAAATTGTACATAGCTATATTTGAGTTGGTAGTGGCAGTACAATAAAGATACCACCTATTAAGGCAGGGAAGCTGAGCAATCGAATCAGAGAGGCTTGCACTCACACAGGGTGCATTGATCCAGCATTTGAAGTGCCTCCATTACTAGGCTAAATCATGGGTTCAAACGGAGTTTCAAACTCCTATTTAAAAGCAGTTGGGAGCAAAAGGATTTTTCTCTTATGTCACGTTTAATGATGATCAACACTAGCAGATATGCACATGCAGCAGAGCTGTTACCGCTAAAAAATAAATGTGGTTAAAACCCAAGTCAAACCAGACACCCCACCACAGGTTGGCAGAACGTTCCACAGGGCTCCAAATTTCTCAGCTGCATCAGTGCCAACCACTGCTACTACATCCAGTCAATGATACAGTAGCATGACCTGGGACTAAATGCAATGGGGGAAAGAAGCAGAAGTCAATAACAATTCTCATAAAATATATCTGCCTGGTAGTGTTGTGCAGGTATGTGCTGCCACTGCAATCCTCAAGTCCAAACACTCAACTCCTGTAATAAAGAGATATGAACTATTCACCACAGTTCTTAAAACACCAAAGCAGGTATATCATTAACAAAATCAGGTGGTTTATAAAACCCTGTTAGTACTGTCAGATGTGTTCTGCCTCTTTTATCTCTCAGGTACGCATATGTGTACCCTCAGTGCACACGTACTGGTGTCAGTTAGTACTAATTCTCTGCTTGTGATGTTTGTAAAAGGAACTTAGGATAAGTTTGTAAAGTACTTTGGGAATCGGATTGTTCCTACTGGTTTAAGATGCAAATTTCTGGTTATTTTCAGTTATCTCACCAAGTTTCTACAAGCCAGGCACATTTTCCATTATCCCTCATAGCAGCCCAGTATCGTACAAGAAGTGATGAGAGATGTGGTTAGTGGGCCACCCATGTTAAATATACGGGCCAGAAGAGCAACATTAAGAACACAAATACTCCACCAGCGTCTCCTTTGAGTTAGCCCGTTTGTTCCAGTAAATTGATGAAGAAAGTAGTAATACCCTTCCCAGCAGAGGTGTCAGGTCAGGAATTGCCTCCCACCGAGCTCACCCCAACCCCGCTCTGGAGGCCTGCCCCGGCTTCGCCGCTCGCCCAGCGCCCCAGGGCTCCCGGGGACCCGCGGCCCAACCCCGACTGTCCTGACCGGCGGCACGGGCTGAGCCGACAGTACCCCTGGGCCTCGGTGAGAATGCGGAGGGGACACCGCCCCTCAGAAACCCGACCCCTCCGAGCTGTTCACCATGGTACAGGTCGAGCCTCTCCGCGGCGGGGGCAGCGGCGAGGGACGGGTGCAAACCTACCGCCCGCCGGCCCCGCGTACCTCTCTCCTCCGGCGCGGCCCAAGCGCATAGCGGCAGAGCAGGGCGGCAGCGGTGGCGCCCAGCAGTAGCCCCAGCAGGACGGAGGGGACCAACAGGGCGGACAGTGTCTGTAGCGAGTGAGCCCAGAACTGCAGCCCCACCGCTCGCAGGCAGCCCCCGGCCGCCACCATCGGGCCGCGGTCGGCCCGGCCCGCAGCCAGCAGAGGGAGGTCCTGCTGCTTGGGCCCCCTCCGCCGCCCGCCCCCAGTCCTCGCCGCGGTGGGAGGAGACCGACGGCGGGTGATTGCATAGGCTGAGGCCCGGCCTGGCTCGGGGGCAGCGCCTGCAAAGCGCTGGAACGCCCTACGCGCCCGCGGAGGAGCCGCCCGCCGCCATGAGCAGGCTGCTGGCCAGCCTGCTGCTGGCGGTGCTCCCCGTCGGGCCCTCAGTGCCCGCACAGCCCCACGCAGCGGCCACCAAGTGCGCCCAGGCCTCGCCGAGCCCCGCGGAAGGAGCCGGGGCGCCGGGTCCGCCCCGGGACCTTTGCGGTCAGACGGCGACTGTGGTAAGGCGGTGTGCCCGCGGGGCGCTACGCGGTGGCGGGTCAGCCCTCAGCGGGGCGGATCCGTGGGCCCAGGGATGATGGTGGCGGGCGGAGGAGAGGCCCGGTCTGAGAGCGCAGGGGGAGCGGTGTGTGGCAGAGCCGTGGCCCGCTGTAATGTGCTGCATGCTGGCAATGGCCTCTCTTCGTTACCTACTCACAGCACCTTTACTCACTGATCCCAGCCCGCCAGTAGGAGTGCCACCAGCCGTTTGAAATACGGCTTTTGTTTTTCGTGTTTTACCTAGTTAGGTGTCTGTCAAGCTGCCTGAGAATGTGTCAACACCGTTTCTTCTGCCCAACGTGGAGAGTACCCGAGGCGGCGGTGGGGAATGGAGGGAGTCACAAACAATAGGTGTGGTTACAAAAAGTAATTAGCAGGAAATAGATTTGCAGGAAAGTGAAAAAACCAAACCAAACAAACCACCTTTCCACCATGCAGGGCCTTCCACCATAAAAACAAATTCATGTAAACCTTCATTTAAATTGTCTGCTGGCAATATTATTGCACTGAAGTAACTACTTTTGGAGCATGGTGTGAGTGCTGGTCTGTAGAATTGGTTCTACTTGCCAATGCAGTGCCCTTTGTAATGCCCTCGGCTATTACGGATACACTGCAGCAAACAATCGTGCTGAGTATCCAGACAATATTTTGCAGTGCAGACTACTGAGAACTGAATGTCTGATAAGGCAGAAGAAAAAACAAGGAATGCTGTAATGCCATTTCTACTTGACTGACATGGATACACGAACACACTAAGTCTTGTGCATGAGCAGTTGTAAAACCACAGGTAAATGAATGCTTGGACTCTGTCAGGAGCCATTTGTACACTGATAACCTAGGAAGTAAGAAGTAAAGCTTGTTACATAGCAGTTCACATTTTCTGTAAGCCTTTATGCATGTTTAGACCAGTCTTTGTTACAGGCTCATTTACAAAGGGGCTGTTGACGTTTAGCATTCACATTCATATATATGCTGATATGCATGAGAGTAATATTTGGGATTTGTATTTATAAGCAAGTTTTATTTCAACATTTAACATAATAGACCATCGTATTGGTGCTTTATGTTTTCACCAGTGTTTTAATCTTGTGTCATGACATCCATTTAGTGTACTAGCACACATTTTCTTAATGGAGCTGGGGCTCTAGACTGCTCTAGAAATGCCTGGCAAATTCCATTTTAACTTGTGATTTCTGTTGCTGCATATCCATATCATAAGTGGAAATATGTATATGTATCCAATAGCCATTTTTTTTGTGCAAGTTTGCCACTGGAGTTTCCTGTTCTTTCTGTGTTCTTGAGGTGCTTGGCTACTCAAAATTCAGGGCCATACAGATTGTTTAACTAATGAGAAGAAATTTATAATAGCATTGGAGAACTGTGGCATAAAGCTAGGTATTTGGAAATAGCCCCTGGGGTCTCCCAGAGCTATGTCTTGTGGCTGCTCAGTGTGCTGCATGTTCCCATCTGTGTTCGTTTCTCTATCCTTCCTTTCTCCTCCTCAAGAGCTGCCTCAGGTCCCAATGTACTTGTATTCCAGAGTGCTCAAAACCCAGGGCTCCTGGTGCATCCAAATTTATGAGATGTCTTGCATTTTTTTGTTGTTTTGAGGCAAAGTCCCTTCTCTGAAGTGTGGACTATTTTTCACATAAGGTTAACTAAACGTATAGTCTAACAGTAATCAAAGCGATGGCTTCCCTTCCCCAAGCAGGCAAAGAAGAAAATTGCCCCTAACTTGCTGTACTGTAACAGTGGTGTTGACATAAGTGAGTACTCAACATTACTCACATATAGTGCTTGGGAGCAAATAGAAAGAGCAAGTTCAGGTCATGTCATTCAGCAGACTTACAAGATTGCTGTTAAGCAACTGACATTCCTAACTCTGTATTATTTCCTGCAAGGAAGTATTTTCATTAAATGAAGACTTGCTTGCGTGACTACTAGCTCTTGATCGAAACACTGAGCATTAACAATCCTTAAAAACACAGGTTTCTCCTACTGATGTTTTAAAGCTGCGATTTGTGTAGCAATCTCTGTGGTCTGTGCACAGGTGGGAGGCTGTCTCGTATTGCTTCATAAGCTGCAGTTTTTAGCCTGTTGTATTTTTGAAAGGCTCTGTGTAATACTCCAAAGGAAAAATGAGCAGAGCATCAGTAGACTTGTGGACACATTCCTGCTCACTGCAAGTGATGGCATTTTCCCCTGTCCTCAAATCTGCCTTTGGAAATGTTATTTTATAAATGCAAACTAAGAGCAAACCCTTCTGCTCGGCCTAATAATATGGTTATAATACGGTTTGAGCCCCCAGTGGGCATAGCCATACTGGGAGACAGCTGAGCCTTAGACTGCTTAACAAGCCGTGTGAGATCTCTAGAGCCATGCTGTATCTCTCTTCTCATAGTTAATTTTGTGAAACTCAAGGCTTTGTGGAATAAGGGTCTGTCTAATAGTGATGCATAAATTCAGTGTAAGAGTTCAATATTAGACATTTATCAAAACAGTTCTTTTTTTTTCTTATAATTGTTCTCTTTCATATTAACTGTAGGTAATTGAAAATAATCTTTGGCTTGAAAAAGAGATGAGATGTCTGGGAATGACAGGTATGTAACTGTTTTCTCTTTTCAGCACTGTGGGAGTCCTACCACTCTGAAGGCATGGGTATGGAGGTGGGCAGGGGACTGGAGTTGTGCCCTGGTGGTCTGCTTTCATCAGTGGGACTCTTAATCCTGGATCACAGCTGAGTATTTGCATAGAAGTTAGGAATAAGAGTGCACTATGCTCCCGAAACAGCTCATCTGGAATAAAGGCCCTGTGAGAAGACCTTAGTTCATACCCTGCTCTGAATCATTTTCAGGAACAGCCCTTTTTCCTCAGTAAACATAAAGACATAGAGGAGTACCCTTTGATGATCAGTGTTCCCAGTGTTATGAAAAAAACATACTTTTTAAAGTTGATCAAGATATTGTACCTTTTAAGAAGTTATAGTAACCTCTATGCATTTACTAGCACTGTTGCAATACCTACTCTTGAAGGCATTTTCAAAGACCTCTGCAATTACAATAACTAGTATGCTTTGTCCTGGACCAAGTTAAAGACTTACAGATGTAGGGTGTCTGGAGTTGTTGCTGGGATACTAATATTCTTCACAGCAGATACCGAGTATACTTATCACTGATTTCAGATGCACAAAGGAAGTGGTAGGGATAGGGATAGGATACTCTGATACTTAGAAAAGTACTTTTAGCCTGGAGGAGCTGTGTCTGGGGTCTGACTGACACAGGCTTTTTGTGTACATTCGAACAAATCACAGTTTCTCTGAGTCTTTATTTTCTTTATATGTGTATAATAAATAGTGTGCTACTTCACCCAAGCATAGTGGAGGTGAGTACCCTGAAAGATTATGACATCCTCATACAGTGCATTAACAGAAGGCAATGCAGTATCTGAAATAACCCCCCCATGGCTGTGGTTCCCCAAGAGGTGATTTCATGACATGCATTTGCCAAGAAATTACATGCTCTGATGCAGTCATCTAATGAGATGCCTCTAATTTCTTTGCCTGGTGCCATGGCTAGTTAACAAATGAATTTATTAATTTAAATATGAGAGCAAATAATTCAGATTTGCTGAGCTTCCTTGGTTTTTTTTTTTTTTTCCCTGTATTTATTCATTGTCATCTTTGCTGCTTATGTCTGGTTGCAGATTATTAATGTGCTATCAGTTGAGAGGAAACACATGCAGTTTTGTAGTTCNGTACAAATAATTAAGATTTGCTGTGCTTCCTTTGTTTTTTTTTTTTTTTCCCTGTATTTATTCATTGTCATCTTTGCTGCTTATGTCTGGTTGCAGATTATTAATGTGCTATCAGTTGAGAGGAAACACATGCAGTTTTGTAGTTCAGAAGAACCTTCTGGTGCTAAAGAAGTGGAGTGATTGTACACGCAGTGTCTTCTCTGTTAGTGGCTGAAAATGTTGTGGCCAGCAGAAGTAAGGAGGTGATCATCCCTTTGAACTCTGCACTTGTGAGGCTACACCTCAAATACTGTATTTAGTTTGGTGCCCCTCAGAACAAGAAAGACATAGAGGTGCTGGAGCATGTCCAAAGAAGAGCAGTGAAGCTCGTGAAAGGGTCTGGAACGCAAGTATTATGAGAAGGAGCTAAGTGAATTGTAATTGTTCAGCCTAGAGAAGAGGAGGTTCAGGGGAGACATCACTCGCTGCAACTACCTGAAAGGATGTTGTAGTGAGATGGGGGTTAGTCTGTTCTCCCAAATAACAAGTGATAGGACAAGAGGACACAGCCTCAATCTGTGCTAGGGGAGGTTTGGATTGGATATTAGGAAAAACTTCTTCATTTAAATGGTTATCAAGCACTGGAACAGGCTGGCCAGGAAAGTGGTAGAGTCACCATCCCTGGAGGTATTAAGAAGGTACGTAGATGAGGCCATTAGGGACATGGTTTAGAAGTGGACTTGGCAATGTTAGGTTGGACTTGATGATCTTAAGAATCTTTTCCAAGCTAAATGATTCTAGGAAATTCTGTGGTTTTGTTAGTAGGTAAATTCACATGTTAAAAGAGTGGCTGCTGCAGGCACTGAATTGTATGCTTGATTTTGTGACTGAGAATTGTCCCATTCTAATAAACAGGAATTTTTTAACATATTTAAAGCTTATTTTTTATTGGTTTGCTTAATCAGCATACTAGACTCTTTAAGTCTTACTGGAGATGTTCTCAGTGAAAGCAGCAAGATCAGAACTTCTGTATAAAACCTTTGTCATTGAAAATGGCAGTGTGTTGAAGTGAAATAGTTTGTGATAGCACACTCGTCTCAAGGTTTCTGTTGGAAGCTTTTTTGATTTATTTCTCGATAAGAAATCCCAGAATAGCCCCGTGATTGGGGAATACAATGGATTTTTGGGAGTTATGTTTGAATCTGCTCTGATTCAAAACAGGCTTGTAAAGATCTGGTTCATATTGCTGATGCCCGTAGTTTCTTTGACTTTGTAGCAAGAAAAGCTAATGGCAACATTCAGAAGTGAAATACAGTAAATTGGTACCTTTGCCTGCTCATTGTTGTGTGTAATTGAAAGGATGTCAGATTGGATCGTGTATCCTGGATGGTTTACAGGGCAGGGAATAATTCAGAACAACAACAAAGAAAAATATAGTAAGCAAGTATATTTAACTCTTCCTGCTGAAATAAAGCAAGGTTATTCAAAGCTTTGCTGATAAATTCTAGGGTAAAACAAATCAGACTGCAGATGTAGGACTTGAAATATGCAGCCCTTGAGATTTAAGAATTAGGTCACAGTGTCAGGTAATTTTTAATTCTGAACTTGACATTTCACAAAGTTGTCAGTCTTCACTTTCCTACTATAATCTGGCAGGTTCGAATGTGTTGTAAAGGTAGGGAAGCCTTAAGGACATACTGAAGTCTTTGCTTCAAACCTGTGGTAAGACTATTTTAATTTTGTGTCATCCTGTTCAATTGCTATGGCTGAGAATAACTTTCCCCTGAGCTTCTATGAAGGACAAGTAAGGCACTATAGTGTTATACCTGCCCTTGGAATGGCAGTCTGCCTGTGCTGCTGCCATGTTCAGGACTCGGCCTGTTTAGTCCAGTGGTAAAGGCTTGTGTGTTAGCACTGAAGGTCTCTGTTGTTACATAAAACTAGTTTCTTAGCAAAGGATACTATGCTGATCACAAAAAATAGGACAGTTGCTTTTGTTTAGAAAGTTACTCATCCTTCCATCCCCAGGCCATAGCCACACAGACCCATTGCTGCCGCAGTCTACACGTAGTTGCATTTTGTGCCAGGTGAGATCCTGTCTATATTTGCATGCCCTGAAAAGCAAGTGAATGAATGCAGTGAGGGCTGGGAGTGGGGAGCTCTCCTTCCTAAGTGTATTGTACATGCATTGTATATGACTGTTGGAGTTCCAAAAGAGCAAAAGATCACCACCCAGAACAATAGTGCATAAAATTCTCTGCCTGGGAGTAGAGCAAAGAAACTTGAACAACATCAAATAGCAGAGACTGTTCTGATCAACTGGGCATTTGTCATTTCATATTGTTGGTAGCACTGTGCATATGTGTCACTGAGTGCTACAGTAACATGAGTTATGGTAATCTTCTAGCTGTTTCAGCTACATTAATATCTTTTTCATGTTTTCATTTTGTAATTCAATACTTAGTTGACCTACCAGCCCTGGTAATTAGCTAGGAATATGCAGTTTAAGACAGAGTTCTGACATATCTGTTTATATTTGGTTCATGGAGAATTAAATCATGGGAAAACATTGTAGTAACATGCTAATTAAAAGATGAAATATATAACGACTCATAAAAATGTGGAATGTTTTATTAAGTAAAACAAAGCAAAAAAAAAATTCATCTTATAGATGGTGATATTGTCTCACATCTCAAAAGAAAGTGAAATTGCTGCCTTTCATTGATGAACTGTTTCACTTAGCATCTTTGGAGATGTTTGCAGGCAAGCCCCAGATGAAATCTCATGCTCTGCTGGTTCACTCACTGGGAAATGTTTTGTCCTGGGGTGTTGTACTCCAGGAGTGCCTGGTGGCAGCCTGGCAAGCCCAGCTGAGACTGGGGCTGTTGGGGCTGTGTGTAAAGCTTCAGACTGTTCCCCTGCTTTTCAAAGCTTCCCTTTTGAAAAGGAGTGGGAATAGTTTCTGTTTAGAAACTAATGAAAGTGAAGACCATTCAGCTCTGATAATGGCTTTTCTGAAAACAGCCAGAAAACCAGCAAAGATTGAAGTTTTGAGAAGAAAACACAGTGAAAAGAACAAGCAGACTGCAGAGTCAGTGTCAGAATTGGGATGCACCCCTGAGGGTGCGCTGACAATGGTGCACTTGCACTTCTGAGCAGTAGGGTATCCAAAAGAAAGCTCAGTGCTTGTTAGTGAAAATCATGGAGTCGAGTATTAGTATGCTCTGACCTCAGATTAATCTACTTGTTAAAGAAAAAATGCAAGCAATTTCAGTAGATGTGAAAAGTGCAGAATGTGTTATGCCTGTACTGTCCTTTCTCAGATATTCAGCATCCAGCTTTTCAAGCAATCATCAGCCATCTACAATCCATCTAGGACTTTGATCTGAAAAGAGAAAGCAGCTGAATGCATCAATACAGTTATGTTGTCTTGTATACAGCAAGTTATATGGAAAAGCAGTGATGTTCTTGTAGGACAGTGGCACTGAGCTGTATAATGTTCTAGTGATGACTATAGTGACAGTTAAATACATGTGGATCAGGAAAAAGTTACTTAACTGACAGTAGATACAACAAAACATAATGAGATAGAAGAGTGCTGCTTTACTGTAAAGGGAAACTGATATATTATAAAACAGTCTACATCATTAACAATTAATGAAAAAAAGTCTGGAGGAAGGCACATTTTGCTATATAGACACGTGTCACACTGATTGAATCTATTTAAGCAAAACCTTCCACTAAATTCTGGGAAGAAATAAGTAAATTTGCAGAAGTATCCTCGTAATCACTGCCAGTGTTGGGGCTGCTTAACATAACGTCAGGAACCTACAAAATCCCCAACCTCCAATTACTAGTGGTGGAGCAGCCAAATAACATGCCTGGAGACTTCTACTGAGAGCTGAGCATGTTATCTTGGGATTGTAAAGGATGGCAAAGCATAACTTGAAAACAGACTTGTCTGTGTAATTAGTAACACAGAGATTTATTCAGAATCAAAGTTAATTCAGTTGGCTACTGTGGACTTGATGCTCTCCGAAGGGGAGTATCAGGATTTGCTGTTACATGAAAAGTGCTGATGGAGGTGTCATGCTGCACATGGCACAAGAACAAAAGGTATTTTATGAAGCAATTATCCCCTTCTTGTTGACTGACCTCCCTCATCCAAAATACAGAAGGAAATGGTCAGCTAAATGAGGTACTTTCAAGGCAGCAGCCCATACATTTTGCCGTTGTGAGCTGAAACTCTTACGAAGCCCCACAAAGAAGGTCCATGTCCTCAGTCAGTGTTTCTGTTTGCTATAAGTGAATGTGCATCTCCAATAGTCTGGCAAGAAAAAAGGAGAATTGGTGCTCCATCTCCATAGGAATGGGGTGGTAATTGCATTAATGTACGAGAGACACAGTAAATATAAAATTAATCTTTTTCAGTGTTTGGATATATGTATACAGAACTGTGAAGAGGCTTTCTTCAGTAACCAGAACATAGGTTTAGAGCCGTTGGAGGTGGGATGTGGCGGTGGGATGTGGAATGATACTTGGATCTGCTGGGGAGTGCCATGGCCAGGTGGGATGACTTACTGTGCAGCACTTACAGCCCTGGTATTATAATGAGTGATTTGGGTTGTTGTTTGTCTTGAAACAGAAATATGCCATGCATGACTACCATGAAAGAATTCCAACCCTAAAGATAAGCAGACATTTGGTATTGTAACTATACGTGTTGTTGTTCTCAACAACTTTATTTTGTTATTTTTACAGTTCCTAAATTAGTCTGTGCCTGTTTCATTGCTTACAGTGGTTTAAGTATTTCAGTAAAACTTATCTAAGTAAATTAAAGCTGATCACAAAATATAAAGAACTAGCTTTTCCTGGCCCATATATTCACAACTTTGTCCAATATAAACCACTCCTTCCCAAATAAAAGCATGCTATTCCAGCATGGGGTGACAGTGAAACTCCCCAAGGTGCACATTGCATCTGGGTGCTGTAAGCAGCAGGACTGCATCTCTTTCATTTTAACAGAAATCTTCTCATCATTCATGTGCATAAATACTTCAAGCCCCTTTACAGGACCTTGTTTTAAGTGTCCAGTTCTGAATGCTCTTTGCGTGTCTTTCCTGTTTACCGGTAACAGAATTTCTCTGTATTGGTTTTTCAACAAAGCAGTGTCTTTCCAAAAATGTGTTGCTTCTCAAATTAATGAGATTTTAATATATTCAGCTTTTTATATTTCATGAACATCTAATAGGTTTTAAAAATGAAAACTTCATAGAAAATTGTCATTTGCCGAAAATGAAGTTTTCTTCATATGAATAGATATTGCTAATGATTAAAATATGGGACTTAAGTAATAAATGAGAACTATAATGCAAAGAATAAAAAAAAAATCTCTTTTAAACACAGGCAGCCAAATATAATTTTGAAATTTTCATTATGTTTTTTCCCTTCATTCATCAGCTTTACCTTTTGATAATTTAGTATATTAAATCACTGATTTTTAGTATAAGCTCATTTTATTGTCATAGGTGCTTTTAATTTAGTAGATGAAAGTGATATGATTTCAAAACAGTTCTTGTAATTTTGATATCATGGACTAATAGTTCATGAAAGTAAAACAGTATAAGCAGCATTTATATTGGTAATTACTAAATTGAGGAGCATTTGATTTGTTGGCACTCCAATTCAGCTGAAATGTAACTGAGACCCTTAATCAACTGAGAAATATTTTTGTTCTGAATATTGACACAGTTAATGGTTAATTGTCAGACGTTATCTTTGAAGCAGAGCTCCCTTAACACTGAGGCCTCTCACACTGTAGAGTGCTTCAATTATTTATGCTTTGCTGAAAATTTCTTTGTGTTGAGAATACTGGCAGTTGATTTAGAGGCTGGAACCTTTTAACTTATGAATTAGACACTTTACATTTAAATGGCAATAACTTTTCTGTGGGGTATATGTGTGTTCCCTAGGTAGAAAACAATTTTGTTCTAACTCCTGCCGGGTTTGGGGCATCTCTGTTTCCTGTATGGCCTCATATCTGTGTTATCTGTATTGATTTTAAGTGCTTTGAGTGAGAGCATGCTGGTTGCTATGTGCACACAGAGTACCGGGTACCGCAAGCCCCATCCATGCCTGGACTCTGCACCCAGTGTCTGCTGCACAGGAGCCAGCTTTAGCTGTAACGCATACTGTTGTCTTGGTTTGCAGCAATGCCCTTACCTCTGGCCACTCAAGAAAGTGAACCCCCTTACCAGTTCTTGACCTCCTCAGCCTCGGACAATCAGTGGAGCCATTCGCTGTTTGCATTGGTACCCTCATGGACAAATAAGATTTTGTTCAAACGGGAGTCTTCTGTTAACTTCCACCAGGTCAGTAATAGATGGTTTGCAGCTTTTAGTATCTCTAAGGATTGTAGCAATTACATCACAAGCTGGGAATTTACTACCCAATTAGTACATTTCTAGTTCTGTCTCAGGTGATTATGTTCACTTGAAATGGCTTTAGCAGCACCCACTCATGAGATGCCCAAAGAGTTATTGTGACAGATAAGCTACATGATTGCTGTGTAAATTCTGGTAGACGCTTAGTAATGAGATGGATCTGTAAAGTCTGATAATTTTATGCAGAGTCTGTTTTGTTGGAGAATTGTGATGGCCAAAGATGAATACATCAATTAAGATGCTAGTAATTACTAGTGGGAGTAAGTAGTTCATACAGATTTAGATTAGAAAAAAAAATTAGCTATTGGGCTACCAAGGCTCTTAAATTTGAAAACAATACCGCTACTTTTTTCTCATCTCATTATTTACCTTTCTAACTTGTGCTGCAGTTTGTGAGTTAACAATTATTTTCATACACTATGTAGACTTTTCCCCTTCCTCCATAGGCTAAAGATGTGTCCAATGTGTCAGTTTCTTCTGAATTTGGAATAACCCTTCAGAAATGTGGTGTGGTAAGTTTTCTTATATTTGTCTTGTTAATTTGGTAGGAAGTTTGTACCTTAATGTCCTTAAAAAGCGGGAACAGAATTGTGCCAATGCTGAGTATTTGGGAGAACATCCTTTTTTGATGTTAGGATGGTTACACCCTCTGTAAAAGGCACAGTTTTGCAGTGTTGATTCAAAACTGAAGTCAGTGAAATGTTCTCTTGACTTCAGGGGATTTTGGATTGTTGTAAAACTAAATGCTTCATTGTGAATTTGTAAAATTATAAATGGACAAAGCCGAGTTAACTCTAGAAATCAGCCACAAGGCTGGGTAGAGATAGAGACAAACTTCTTTAGAGGATGAGATAAGCCTTCTAAGATACTCTTCTGGCTCAGTCATGGGTGCCTTACCTGTGTCACCTGTAGACTCTTTTTGAAGAGTAGGGCACTGGGCCTTGTGAGGCCCATTGTATCTTTGGCCATCCTATCACACATCCATTGGAGAACCAACATGTCATAGTCTGCATATTCAGTGGGACTCAGCTGCAGCACAGTATATAGTGGCAAAAAGGTTTAATTTGACTTGTGTAAATGCTTATGAGGAGCAAAGACTTCCCTAATATAAGGAAATTTTAAACTTTCCATTTTATTTTTACTTCATGTGGCATAGGTTGATAGATTTACCTAGACTGATATTATTTCTTTCTGTTTTTTTCCCTGTTTTTGTTGATTGGTTGGTTGATTTTTTACACCAGATGAAGCAAGTCTGAATTTTTCTGTTTAGAGACAGTTCTTCTTACCTGTCCCTTGGAGAGAAAAAGCACATCCAGTTTTAAGACAAATGTGAATTCAGTTACTTAAATGCTGCATATGAGGGTAGTTTCAGAAACCAGGACAGAAGACGTGATGTTATAACTTACACCAGATAATTTGTGTAGAGAAGAATGAATATGCATTTCATCTCATGGCTCTAATTACCTGTAATATTCTTACTGAAATGGCAGTGTATCATAATTAATAAGGTTGAATAGTCAGCATTTCAGACATAAGAAGCAGTAACACATAGCCTTCTGTTTCTCCAGCTGTAGATTCCCAATTTTTATACTGGAAGCTCTCACAGAGTTTGAGATAGTTACATGTTGGGTTTTTTTTGCTGCTTATAGCACAGCCTCACACAGGCTCATTAAAAATTGTGAAAGCCTGCTGTACAGCCTCAGAGTTAATCTGCTATAGATGCTAGGATTATCAGGAAATAATTTTGCAGACCTCTGGGTGTGAATTACGGAAAACTATGCAATTGTATGTGATTGTTTTCCACGTTTAAATGTAGTTCATATTTTATTTTCCTTTGCTTACCTTGTCATCTAGTTTAGCCTGAATTCATCTGAACAGATGCTTTCCTGCTAAGAGACAGACTGGCCATATGGTGGTGTTTAGCTGTTTTAAATGGAAAAAAGTATATTCTGCACATTTTCCTTCTCCAAACATGCATGATTCCTTGGAGCATGGAGGTGACATATGTTTACCTCTCAGAGACAGGATTTTTCCAGCACCTCATCACAGAAGTAACCTTATTGAAATTTTACCTGTGCTTCCAGCACCCAGTCCTTTCTTTCTTTCTAGAAATGTACTCCTTTAAGAGCTTCATTCGATATTATGACATGAACTTTTTTTTGTAACAGTACTTCATAATGACAACAATCCTGAATAAGACTGAAGTAAATCTTTAAATTTGGCTATTTGGCTTTTAATACGTTTGCGCATTTTGTGTCTCAGTTTTCTAAGTATTCTTGCATTACAGATTATCTTTGATTCTATGATGTTTCTTTTTTTTTTT
>NDXB01003255.1:46798-81078 GCA_002631895.1 Agapornis roseicollis | reverse complement strand
TTTTTTTTTTTTTTTTTTTTTTTTTTTTTTTTTTTTTTTTTTTTTTTTTTTTTAATCCTTTCTTGTTTCTAGTTGTTCTGACTTACTCCCAGCATTATTCCCACGTTGCATGTGGTAGGAGATAAGGCAGTATGGTTGGGATACCTCTGCAGGGATGTTATGTTTAGTCACTGAATTAAGAACTTTATTAAATGAAACAAACTGAATAGGAAGTGCAAAATTGGTTGAAGAAAGAGAATGAATGGTTTGTGGGAGCATGCATTAAACCTTCTGCCCAGGGGAAGGAAAGGACTAATGCTGCCATATTCCCCATATACACATGCAACTTTCTCTGCCTATTTTATTGTAGGAATTTATCTAAATTACTGTTTACATCCCTTCTCCCCAGATGTAAAGGAATATATTTGTGCCTAATTAGAAGCACAGAAAGAGACCCTGAAATCCTCATTTTTTTGCTTCATCTTGCAGAAAGGCAAGGGAAAGGTGTGGTAAAAAGAAGGGAGGAAAAAGGTTTTCTGTTTCTTCCTTTTTCCCCAGCTTCCTCTATTGCTGGTTCATACATGTTTGTTTGCACAAGCCAATCCACGCTTACTGTGGAGCATAAGGTAGTGCTAACAACTTGTGCAGTTTGAACCTTGAATCTTTCAAGGTGTGTTATTTTGGTGATTGGGTCAGGGTCTCTGCTTTGTAGCTTTGGAGTTTCTTTATGTGGCTTTGAGGCTTTTTTCCCTGTTTCATGTTGTTTATGCTTTTTAAAGGAAGTTTAAAAAGCACAAACTTTGTGACTGCATGGGAAAGGTTGAAAGGCATATTGACTGCATCGTGCCAGTTCAGAAACCAGGAGAGAGAAAATCTGCCCCAAATATATCACATTTTTAATATATGATGGAGTTAAGTTTCATAAATGTTGGGGTATAATTCATGATGTACAAACATATGAAATCAGTAATACTTTCATCACAAACATGATTAAGCCTATTTTTGTATGTGCTGACAATTATTTGTAGAATCTAGTACAATAATAGTTGGGGGTTTTCCTCCATAAAATCTGTTTCTTCAATACAGTTGAAGGTTGAACTTGCTGTAATGAGTTTTGAAAATTCAGTGTAGAACACTAAGTTAAACAGATTTATTAGATGTACTTTAGTTATTAGTACATTATTAGATATTATTTAGTTACATTGAAAAATGCAGATGAAGCAATGTCAATAAACTGTTTTTTCCCCTTGATGCATAAGATATCCTAAAACTGTAATCTGATTCTCTACTCAATTAGCATGAAATGCAGAGATGAAAGGTGTACAATGAAATTATAACTACGTATGACAGACCCTGTGGCTGCTACAAACTCTGGTGTGATTTCTGAAGTGTATCACGCAATTCATGTTTTTATTTCTCTGGGGGTTGCTTTATTTCTATTTGTTGGTGTTGTGATACAAACTAGAAAGGAAGAGGAAAAAAGAGAAAAAGCTCAGCCTGAAACATACTTTGGTCAGTTAAATAAGTGTTAATTTAGTGTCATTATTAGAAGCCTGATACAACATCAAGGATATACTATAGGCCAGCATAATATAGACCTGATAAAGCTTTAGGCAATCCTGGTTTAATATGAGTTGTATCAGGAGACACGTTGGAAGGTGAGAGGTCAGTACGCACTCTGTGCTCAAAGTAATTTTATTTAGAAGGTATAATTACTCAATGACAGTTAATGACCTAGTGGAATAAATAAATAAAATAATGTGGATGTGTGTTGCTAGAGGCTGGTGATTAGCTTCTGAAATTCACCACTAACTGGAAACAGAGATGGGACTTCCAAGCCCACTTGTGGCTCCATCAAGCCCTCTCATGGGAAGGGTGAATCAAGGCAGTAGCACCCTTCAGAGAGTGTAGTTTCTGAGAGCAGAGGGAAATACAGACCAAAACTGCTTAGAGAGAATGAATCTGCAGCAAGGGCAGCTTGCAAAAGAAATATACTCATGATACAGAAGTTCAAGTTTAAGGATTTTCCAGACTCTGCTTTAAGGATCTGATACAGTTTTGTGTTGTATGAGGTATCAGAGGGATATTCAAGGTCTTGTTTTCACTTCTGGTTCTGCATGAGGTGGGTTTCTTGCTTGTGGGTTTCTGTCCGTTTGTGTCCAAGCAACAGCCTAATGTACCAAAGATTAAAATCTTAGGAGCTGGAGATCAAAGAGAGTGGAGTGGCACTTGCAGGCCTCTCAGAATGCCTTCAGAAAATAAGTTTACACATATACAGAACTTCTATTAGTAATCAAGACTATGAATTCTGATGTTAAGATGAACATATAGCCATTTTGCACCATTAATACTAATGTTTCTGGTTTTAGGTGGATGTTGAACATGATCCTCAAATCGCACACATTACAGTTCTGATTAATAACACCAACAAGCTGCTCTCAACGAACATTACAGATCTTATCCTCTTGGACAATATCACTGGTCTTCATGTTCAAAAAACCAGTGGTAATAAGTCTACAGATGGCATACAAATTTATAGCAAAGGAGTCTTGCAAGGTAACAAAATCTACCCCTGATTACAGATGTGGAAGAGCATCTGTTCAAATCACAGTAGTTACTTGCTTTTGGTGGTGTAAATTTTCTGATTATGAGTTAATACAGGTGAAAAACTCTGGAATAGGTTTTGGGCTGCAGTTTACAATTGTGTTAGCTCATAATTTGACTCCACCTTTGAACTGCTTCTGATCTCCCAGGCACAGAATTGAGCCTCTGTACTCTGTAAAAGTTGTTAACATCAAAATTAATTAGAATTTCATTATAGTATTCATTCATTTTGGATATTTTAAAAAGCTGCTGCACAAGCCATTTTAATCATACCTGACAAAGCTTCTTTCTTTAGCCAAGCATGGCAGATTGGCTTGCTGAGGTATTGAGAAAATGAACATGAGCTGGCAGCGTGCGCTCACAGCCCAGAAAGCCAACCAGGGCTGCATCAAAAGGAGCATGACCAGCAGGTCCAAGGAGGTGATCCTGCCCTTCTACTCTGCTCTCGTGAGACCTCACCTGGAGTATTATGTGCAGTTCTGGTGTCCTCAACATACAAAGGACATGGAGCTGTTGGAGCAAGTCCAGAGGAGGGCCACAAGGATGATCAGGGGACTTCAGCATCTCCCTTATGAAGATAGGCTGGGAAAGTTGGGGCTGTTCAGCCTGGGGAAGAGAAGGCTGCGTGGAGACCTCATAGCAGCCTTCCAGTATCTGAAGGGGGCCTATAGGGAAGCTGGGGAGGGACTCTTCATTAGGGACTGTAGTGACAGGACAAGGGGTAACAGTTTCAAACTTAAACAGAGGAGGTTTAGATTGGATTTAAGGAAGAAATTCTTTCCTGTTAGGGTGGTGAGGCACTGGAATGGGTTGTCCAAGGAAGTTGTGAATGCTCCATCCCTGGTGGTGTTCAAGGCCAGGTTGGACAGAACCTTGGGTGCCATGGTTTAGTGTGAGGTGTCCCTGCCTATGGCAGGGGGTTGGAACTAGATGATCTTAAGGCCCTTTCCAACCCTAACTATTTTGTGATTCTATGATTCTATGCATTGGAATTGTAAACAGCCATGAAAGCAGGCATGATGATTCATCAGAAATAAGGCAGCTCTTCTCAGGATCTGTTGTCCACAAACTCAGTAATTTACAGATTCAAAAGAAGTAATAGAGAGAGAAGCCGGTTCCACTCTCGGAGTCAGTCTTTACCTTTAGTAGCAGTTGGATCATTGCACATTCATAAAGTTTTACCTCTCAATTTCTTCATCACAAGCACATAGAAAATTAGTAGCTTGCTTCTGAGAGTCATGGTATGTCTGCTGGAGCTTCAGAAGCATTCAGTGGTACCTGATCCTGGTTGATGTATCTAGTGTTACAACATTTTACTGGTGAGAGATTTCCAGACAGGAAAGGGAAATAAGTAGATTTGGGTTTGTGTCTGATTGCAGATAGCCAGACTCCATTTCTAGTAACAGCTGTTTGAGTAGCGGTACTGATTACAGGGCTGGGGTTTTTTTTCAATGTCAAGGAATTGTCAAAGAGGTTCCTAAGAAACAATGTTCCTTGAGAAAGAGTAGAAAAATGGCTTGCAGAGCTGATCTGGTAAACCGAGTTGGAGCAGTTATTTAATTTACATATAATTACTGAATCTGGAACTGAAGCCAGCTTTTCCAGCCCATATACACTGCATGAAGAATACTGAAGTGGAAGAAAATTCAGCAGAAGATATTTCTGCATAGTTTAAGGTTTGGTCATTACATTATCCTGGACTCAGCCCACACCTAGCTGGAAAGGCTGGACAGAAAGCCTGTGCCTACACTGGCTTATGTACTGTCATGCTGCATGTTGGTCATAGACAATTTTTTAGTGCTCTAGTGCATTGTGAATCAATTCAGCTGAAATCTCAGTCAGATTTCTCTTTGATTTTAACGGAAGAAACAACCAGTTTGTGGTTACAATGGGGGCTGTCCATTTGGTTAAAAAATATAGTTCTAAATATCTAATGTTGAGTTTTAGTATCAGTCAAAACATGATGCTTTTCAGTAGGTTGAGGCATCTTTTAATTCAGTTTCCAGATCCTGGGCCAGATTTTCTTGAGTTCTTAGAGGCAACAGATATGGATGTAGATGGGCTCATGTGGCCACTACTCTGGATGTGGGGCATCTGCTGTTTCAGAAGGAAAAAGCTCCAGTGCTGTTTCAGAAGGAAAAAGCTCCAGTACTGTCTCAAGTCTTTGCCAGGGATCTTCAAATAATTCTCCTGGGTCAAAGCAAATCTGTCCATATCCCTCCTCTCCAGCTATGCTGTTAGGCTCTGGTTGCCTCCTCTGCTGAATTCCCTTGAATTCAGTGTTGTGAGCTTACTGCAGCTGGGTTCCTAGGAGGGCACTTTCGCTGTTGAGGAAACGTAAGTCTAAAGGGGCACCCAGAAAGCTCCTTGTGTGTTTTATTCATGTTGAACTTGCTTTTCAAATTTTGCAAACATCTGTAACTGCAGCTGAGCTCAGCTGGGTGCTCCACTCTTCAGAAATTCACTCCCATTCTTGTTTGAAAAATGATGTACAACTGTACAGGGTTGTTTTTATGTCAGTGTAGCTACTGTTCGGTTTAAGAAAATTCAGACACAATACTTAGAGGCCACTAATGCACTGGCAAGTGTACCTCACCTGCTTAATCTACACGGCTGGGTCTTTTTTTCTCTTTTAACAGGTGGAGAATACTTTACAGTCAACTACTCTGCACTTCTTGATGCAAAAGAAATGTGGGATGGCAGGGTCTTGATGCTGCCTGCAAAGCTAACTTTCAAGAGTTCATCACAGGTATATCCTTTACAATTTTATTTTGTTCTTCACAGTTTTTGTAAAAACATAAATTAAAAAGAATCTCCAAGGTGGTGCTTGTTTGCCTAAGCAATTAGGCCTGCGTGTAATGAAATTAAGTTCTTAGGCTGTCTGATTGCTTACCGTAAATTTGTAAATACGTGAATTACCCCTTTATAGCTTAGGAAGTCCTATACCTCCTTAAATAGGTGGAGTATGTTTGTATGTTGTCCTGTAGCTTTTCTTCCTACTTTTTGTATATCTCTCCACTTCAGTCTGTGAGAGATTGAAAGTTTTATCGTATTTTTATCAGAAAAAGAATCGATATTTTAACTAAAAAACAATCTTAAGCAAACAAAAACCTCTTTGCTTGTAAGGAGGACACTTTTTTAGTGTGAGTTGTAAATCTCTCAAACAGATTTTCCGGAGAAGCTGAAAAATCTTCATCCTTGCCAATTTTTAAGAACTCGGTTGCACCAGGTTTGAGACAGCAGGTCTAATGCTGGAGTCAGCCTGTCTCTTTGGTTTCTTCCAAAGTAAAACTTTCCAATTCTTAAATATGGCTTTATACTTTCTTTTTGTGGTTTTCATCGTTGCATGTAACTGGAACCTGGAGATGTCTTTTCATTTCAACTGTTGTATCTCCTTTGCTTTAGAGTTAAAAATGTTCAGCATGCATGAGAGTGGTAGTAGAGTGTAGGAGAGCGAGACTTCAAAAAACCAGCGAGTTGTAAGAGTAGAGATGTGCACCGCCTGTGGCTCCTTTTCTGTGCATTTTAAGTCAACCAGCCTTTATAGGCATGTGATTCTGTGAGCACCAGAATATATGCGTCTGTGTGATTACCAGGGGAGTGTATCCCACAGAGTAGCTGCTTCCATGTCTGTTAGTGTTACTCCTAAGTACACTGCATTTTCCTATCAGATTTATTTCAGCTTTAAGCTTAATGAGAAATATAGCTTATATTCTAAACAGAGGCTTTTCTAGGGACTCTGGGCTGTTTGCTGGATGTTTGTTTTCATACATGTAATATTTTTGTATCTCAGAATGAAACACATCTTGTATCACTGACAGCATCGTTCACCATAACTGAAGAAGAAAAGACCAAGGTAAATTCTGTGATTTCATATTATGGTTTCTAAAAGGCCAAATAAGCCTTCAAAATTACATTGACTGCAGTGAACAGCATTATTCTTCTAGATAATTTTTATTAAAGAGCTCCTCACTGCATCCATCACTTTTATTGCTTGAATAATGAGCAATCTGTTCACCAAGCTTGGTTTTCTCCCCCTTCCCTTACTACTTTGACAGGCTGTGTTGCAAGGGGTCTTTTCTTAAGGAGCTGTGACTTGGTTGGCAAGATCACTGTGATTATTTGTGTTCAGCCAGAAGAAAATCGTTTGTTTTACCCTGGAACATTTTATATCATTTGAAATCTAAAGTTCATGTGGACGGGGCATGCCTGACAAGGTCTTGAGGACTAGGCTGCTCATTCCTTCCATGGGCCTGTCCCATGAGTTTAACTCTACCTTTAAAATCAGTAGTCTATTTGGAGGTAGAGCACAGAGGCCTCTTGTTGCAATATTCTCTATTGCTGGGAATCTCTTGCCCTCTGAGCTTCTATTAATATAATGTTAAGTATCAGTATAATAAGTCCAGACTTGGCTTTCTCATAATTGAAGGTCAAGTGCTCACTCTATTAAAATGGAAGCCAGAATTAAACATGATATAAAGTAAAACTATACACGGGCTAGAGAACTTACTGTTCTACTAAGATTTAAAGGGACTGGACATCTGTATAGCTGAGAATTATGCTTGGAATTACCATAAAGGTATTTTTTGGAAACTCTTATTCTTAAAGGTGTAAGCCATGCATGACTGGGTTAGAAAAATAGCTTTGTGAATGGTTTTCTGTAGAGAACAGTGTGAACTGATCTACAGCCACTGGTGATGTCTAAGCTAAGACTATACATTGCATTGGTCTCAGATATTACTATACTTAAAACCTTTATAGTGTGGGGGTTTCCAACTTAAATTTGATATTTAGACCTCAACAAGTTCTTGGGGACTGTTTCATAGTTAGGTAAAATCGGCTCAGCTGCATCTGGACTTACTAAATGAACAGGTTTTGTAATTAAAATGTGTGGTAAAGGTGTGTGGAGAATGCTGTTAATTTTTGAAAAATAAAGCTTAGAAATTACAGAACACTTCATGTCTCACACTCGTAGTGTTTGCCTTTGGACTGTGGCCAATCATAAGGTGTTTCAGAATGAAATCAGTTTGTGCAAGGAAATTGTGATTAGCTGAAAAAGGTGTGATGTATTGTATTTCATCCATACCTTCAGCTGTCATAAGTACTCTCAATCTCAGATTTTGTTTACTAAAAATCATTATTTAAACCTGTTAATGAGTGTGGTAAGGCCAACATACTTGTGACTAAGTGAATAATAAATGTTGACTTCGGGGGCAGAAGAGAGAAGAATTAATTGTGTAGACATGGCAGTGCCATGCTAAGTTGGTTCTTTTCAGTTTTCACATGGTTTGCTTGCACAGTTGTCTACTGTGTGGTTCTTTAAAGTTCTACAAACCCTGTGCCCTGTGTATTTTCTCTTCTGTGCCACTGGAAGAAAGTGCTTGGTTGCCTGTGAAAAGGTAATTTTGTGGGTTATAAAAAAAATATGAGTGTTGTTCATGTGAGTGTCCATGCCAGATGTCTTCCCACAGTGCTTCAGGGGCTGTGAGTACTGAGTGCCCCTGCCCTTAGTTGGGTGGTTTTGATGCTGTAGTGAAAAGGACAAAAGGAAGTTCTCCCATCTGAGCATGTTGCGTGGCACAGATGATACTGCTTTGATATGACTTTTACCAGGCTTGCTTCTGTCAGCATCCTTCAAATTAGCAGAAGTGCAGCAGTATGTGAAAGAAACTTGGGCCTGTAATGCCTCTTCCCAGTTTGGGAATGGCTTAAGAAGTTAACTCTGGATATGGGTTTTGAGGCTTACTGGTGTGTCAGTGGTTTGAAGGTTGACCTGCAGTGCCCACGCTGGTCCTGCACCATAGGTTGTACAGGGGCTTTTCTAGCACTTGCCCGCACCATCCACAGTGATGCTTTTAAATGTCATTAGGTAGCTGCTGTGTCCTGCTTGCAGGTACAGCCCTCCAGTGACATTGACTTTCTTTACAGAACCCATTTTCTTTAAGTGCGAAAGCACAGATGATTTTCTTTCCATTTTTCTCCATTAGAGCTTAACTTCTGACAGAACTGCCTGCCCTCGTGCAGACTGACTGTCCCACCATAGGTCTTGACTTTTACTTTACTTAGAAAGTACAGGTAATTCTCTAGTCAGTGCTTTTTCTCTATCAAAAGCTAACAAGCTTCATTTCAGCTTCACTGAATCCATAGCCTCACCAGGTTCCTGCTTTCCCCAGAAGCCTAGAGAGATCCCTAAATTTCACAGAGTGCTTGGAGATTAGATAAATGTGAGTTCAGACAAAATCAAGTAGTTCTAAGGCAGCATTTTTGATTCCTAAGCATTATTTAGAGCATCTTCCTTTTATCAAAAGTGTTTGTACCGCAGGCAGAACCTTGTTATGGCATAGCTAAAGAACCCTTCTGTGATTCCTTCTTGGCCACCTAGTGTGACTGAAGAAGCTGGGGATAGCAGATGGTCTTCAGAAGAATTGCATTTTTTCCAAGTCCCACACAGATGTTTGTTGGCTCAGTTCAAGTGGTATGAGCCAAATCTTTTTGACCTGTGAAGGGCTAAACACTGGATTAGGAAGGGGAGTTACTTAATATTTACAGAAACATCTTTCAAATAAATTAAAAGTGAAGATATTTTTATACAAAGCAATGCAGCTTTAATTGAGCTCATGGCAAGGAACTGATGAGCAGTGCAGAGTGAGGGGAGGACAGAGCTGCTAGTGATGCTAATGTCCTCAGCCACCCAGTGGTACAGAGGAGTGTAATGGGAGCAATTGGCCAAAGCTACATCAAGAAAAAACATTCAATGTGTTGGCCATTACACATGGAACTGGGAAATTATTGTGTCGCTCCTCATTTTCTTTTCTTTCTTGTTTCCATTCAAGTTTAAAGATATTGAAAGGTATTAAAAGGAATTCAGCACATGGGTGGCTTACTCAGATAAATACTTAGTCCCAGAACATTTCAGTGAACTTCAAGGTGCTTCAAGGGTTTACTTAGTTTAGACTAAGCACATTAAAAATAACCAAAAAAGAAAACCCCAAGCCAATCATGCCCCTGTCTATCAGAGCAATTGTTGATTGTACATGTACAATTCTGTGAAGTAAATCTTGGATCTTCTTGAAACTGTGCAAGTGCCAAATAGTAGCCTGTATTAATGCCTTGATTCCGTTGATACTGACATCATTGCCTAATGCATAGAATCATGGAACAGTTAGGTTTGGAAAGGGTCTTAAGATCATCTAGTTCCAACCCCCCTGCCATGGACACAGACACCTCACACTAAACCATGTCACCCAAGGCTCTGTCCAACATGGCCTTGAACACCGTCAGGAATGGAGCATTCACAACTTCCTTGGGCAACCCATTCCAGTGCCTCACCACCCTCACAGGAAAGAAGTTCCTCCGTATATCCAATCTAAACTTCCCCTGTTTAAGTTTGAATCCATTACCCCTTGTCCTGTCACTACAGTCCCTAATGAAGAGTCCCTCCCCAGCATCCCTATAGGCCCCGTTCAGATACCGGAAGGCTGCTATGAGGTCACCACCACTGAAATTATTTTGAAATCAGTGAGTGCTGAGTATCTCCAGCAGCTTTGAGGAGGTGAGCCTGTGCAACAGCTTAGTCTGACATGAAGCAATGCCTTTCAGTTAGATATGACAGATTCTCAGTGTACAAAACCAGAGAAAAACTAGGCAGTAAAAGCATAAAATTCTAGTGTTAAATTGAAATAAATCCTTTTAAAATTGTGGACCATGTTTGATTATTGCTTCCTATGCAGAATTACTGTTGACTGCGTGGTTTCTGCTTTCAGGATTCTGCTCCAAGAGATGACCAAACCCAGGCTGCAAGAAGCATGTTAATTATTTACACTTTCTAACCCCAGCAGAGTGATTAGTTTGTGGTGAAATATTACACTAATAGCTGTGCTTTGGTTTTAATCCAGAGATCTCAAAGAACTAAACAAACACTGAATTAACTCTTGCTACATGGAGCATGAAGTAAAAATTAATTTTTAATGGAATTCAATTTAAAGATTGAGTTAAGAGCTGAAAGGAAAGGTCTGCAAAGTTGTTAGCTGGCTTGCTGTTCCAGTGCTTCTGCTATTCTTTTCTGACTCCAGCTCATGCAGAAGCTGCAAGGGTGTACACGTTCTGGATGGTTTTGTTATCTGTCAGTTATATATTTATTCTGAACTCATACTGGTGCTTTTTCCCTATGGTAGTTACTCAGTTTTATTAAATCAAGATATATCCATTAAACGAAGGTAGGCAACATTAGAGCAATTTTTCAGAGCCTCTGAGTAGCACCAAATGCCTTCAGTTTCAACAAGACTTACGAGAGTTTGTCAGCAGTGGAAAACCAGCTGTTAAGTACAGGACACTCAAAAGTCACAGCACCTAAATTCAATCTGTGGGAGTTCTGTTGCTTGAAGTTACACAAGAATTTGGACTAGGTGAATGTAACAAACCATGCTGTCTTGAAAACCTCAGAAAATAGACACTTGTTTGAAAATATTAATAGAAATATAGCAATTCTAAATTAATGCTGAGAAACCCTGAAGTTGCGTGAAGCCATTTAAAAACAATCTGCTACTTCACTTACAGCTATAATCGTTGAGTTGGATCTTTTATATATATTCGAAATGTAATTTTAAAACCAGTCTTTTAATTTCAGATTTTGTACAGCCATGCCATCCATGCTTCAGGGTTCTTCATTGCTTTTTTCATTTCACTCGTACTGACATGTGCCGTCTTTTTCATCATTTACCAAACCCAAATACTAAAATGGAGTTTCCGCAGTAAAAACCAGGTAAGTCATACTGTCCATAATTCTGTTCAAACTTTTCATGGATTACATGTGATGGTATAATTTCCTAACTAATACAGGTAGTATAAAGACATCAATTTAATAGGTGGGGCACTCACTGGGTAAAGAACTGGTTGGATGGCCGCACGCAAAGAGTTGTGGTCAATGGCTCAGTGTCCAGCTGGAAGCCAGTGATGGGTGGTGTCAGGGATCAGTGTTGGGACCGGTCTTGTTCAACATCTTTGTCGCTGATGTGGACAGTGGGATTGAGTGGGCGCTCAGCAAGTTTGCCGATGACACCAAGCTGTGTGGTTTGGTGGATCTGCTGGAGGGAAGGAATGCCATCCAGAGGGACCTTGACATGCTTGTGAGGTGGGCTGATGCCAACCTCATGAAGTTCAGCCATGCCAAGTGCAAGGTCCTACACCTGGGTTGGAGCAATCCCAGGCACAGCTACAGGTTGGGCAGAGAAGAGATTCAGAGCAGCCCTGCCGAGAAGGACTTGGGGGTGGTGGCTTGTGAGAACATGAACATGAACCGACTGCAGTGTGCGCTTGCAGCCCAGAAAGCAACTGTATCCTGGGCTGCATCAAAAGGAGCATGACCAGCAGGTCCAAGGAGGTGATCCTGCCCTTCTACTCTGCTCTCGTGACACCTCACTTGGAGCATTGTGTGCAGTTCTGGTGTCCTCAACATAAAATGGACATGGAGCTGTTGGAACGAGTCCAGAGGAGGGCCATGAGGATGATAGGGTACTGGAGCATCTCCCATACAAAGACAGGCTGGGAAAGTTGGGGCTGTTCAGCCTGGGGAAGAGAAGGCTGCGTGGAGACCTCATAGCAGCCTTCCAGTATCTGAAGGGGGCCTATAGGGATGCTGTGGAGGGACTCATCATTAGGGACTGTAGTGACAGGACAAGGGGTAATGGGTTCAAACTTAAACAGGGGAGGTTTAGATTGGATCTAAGGAAGAAATTCTTTCCTGTTAGGGTGGTGAGACACTGGAATGGGTTGCCCAGGGAAGTTGTGAGTGCTCCATCCCTGGTGGTGTTCAAGGCCAGGTTAGATGAAGCCTTGTGTGGCTTAGTGTGAGGTGTCCCTGCTTATGGCAGGGGGGTTGGAACTGATCTTAAGGTCCTTTCCAACCCTACCTATTCTATGATTCTAAGTGATGGATTGCATGTGCAGGTAATACAGTCTCTACAACCTCTAATGTTTAGCACAGTCAGATTTAGAGGGAGTGTAAGAATGATAATCTGATCAAAAGAACTGCTGTCAGTACCTGGATGTTAGCTTCAAACTGGAGGGTGATTAGCCTTTGTCTATTAGTTTCCTTTCATATTCCTCTCTTCCTCATCCCTCAAAGCAAGAAGCAGGATGTCTGTAAGTTATAAGCATTTGCCGAGGAAGCACTTACCTTGAGCACAGGAGACTTGTTCCAAGTTGTATTTCTGATATCAGGAATAGGGATTTGAATTTAGGTTCTTTGGATGTGCTTTAATTTCATGGAGTGGTTGAACAAAACAGTTGGGTCTGGGGATGAAGCGTTTTCAGCGCTCTTTATCCAAGCTGTGCCAGATTGATGAAGGTATTTCAGTACATACTGGGACAGAAAAAGAAAATAAAAGTCTGATAAATATTCATCAAGTTGACCCAAGTTCCAGCCTATGCTTCTATTAATCGTTTATGTATTTATGTAAAGTGCAGCAACTTCAATGGGAGGGAGCTAGAGACATCAGTCAGGATATCACAGTGATTAGAGCAGACCTCTAAGAAACGTGTACTCAGATGTTTGAGCCCCTTCTCCACATGGACCATTCTGGATCTCCCGTCCCCCTGGACTGACCAGAGGAGCTCATAAATCACTTCCAGCCTTATTTTCTGTGATTGAAAATTACTCCATGAACAACTTTCAGGTCTGAAAAAACTATTCCTTTAAATGAAAAGGTCATGCCTTGTTTCTTTTTACAGAAAAAGCTGTGATAATGAAATAATGAAAAACGGTCAGTGTGGGCCTAGAATCAAATATTTATAATGAGTTTTTGTATGGTGATTTTATTTGTCTTCAGTCTCAGGGGAGTCTCTGAACCACAAACTTGTATCACTTCCATCATTCATAGGATTAATTTACCACAGTGTTTACCTCATGATGCTGTAATCTTGCAATATACAATTTGTATAAGTTTAAAAAAAAATGGCCTAGAAAGTTTATAGTCAAAGACAATCTCCTAGAAGGCTTTCACAAGCCTACTGAAGTCAATATGGAGTCTTCTGTCTTCTCCATTCATATCTTCATTCGTACTCCAGGTCAGTTATATACAAAGAGTTCAGCTTAAGACAAAGTAATATATTTGATTTCAGATACGTATCTGAATTGCATATCTCTCTATACCCTCCACAGCTGTACAGTTTGATGATAAGTAGGAACCTTCTCACCCAGAGTTAACTGCAGTAAAATTAGACATTCAGTGTAAATTGTTAATTTTTACTTTTTAGGAGATGCAGCATGAACTCATCCAGAATCACACACTGGAGCATTCTCAGTTTAATTCAGGTGATCTCTTTAGTGAAGATAGAGTTATGAACGACCGAATCATCGATATTCTATACTTTGAAGAACCTGAAAACATGCTTCAGGCTTTAGAAGAGTAAGAATTCACTGCTTTTACCTTACATTTATTATCAACCAAACCTTCGAATGTGTTTTGAGTACCTGCCCTTTAATTTTTTATGCATCAAAACCTTAGTGTCTTGTACTGTATTAAATAGCTGTCTATGGGAAGTGAAAATCATATTTCATACTGCTTCCACTGTAGAGGTCACAACTCCATCTAGGCCATAGGCATGCAAGTTTTCCAGTCCAAAGTAGCATCTATGTTTGCCTCTTTGTGGTTCACTAAGGGAAACTTTTCTGTGTACAAGAAAATGTTGGAAGGGTGCATTCTGCTATTGTTGAACATTTTCTGCTTTCAAAAGGCTGACTTTTGTTCTGAAAAAGAGAGCCCCTGCTGAGTGCCAGCATAGCTGTTTAGCAGCATATTCTGGCAACACCTGGACAAGAGTCTAAGGAATGACAGTTCATAGAGCAGCCAGAAAGAAACCACATAGCTGCAATTGGAGTAAATACTGGGTAGAAAAGAGAAACTCTCCTGATGTTGGTGAAAGGCCAGTCAGGGCTGTTTGACAGAAATGTGCCGCTGTTAAAGGTCATCTGTTTGTCAGCTGAATTTGATTAAAAGGTCTGATGTGAGGGCAGAGAAGATTGTTTGTTCAGTCTCACCATTAGCTCCTGGCAAGACAGGTTACAGGCAGTATTATGCAACTATAAATTCTGTAGAAGCTGAAAAGGAAAGGTTACAGGAACCATGGATGTAATCTTTCTTGGAGAATAACAGCATTATCATTATTTCATAATTGGGGTACTTATCTCTGTAAATTGCATATCGGTCTTTGCTTTTGTAACTATATAGCAGCTCAGGCTTTGAGAAGATTTATCCTGAAAATCATTATGTGAATATGAAGAAGAGGTTTAAATATTTTTTAAAGTCACTTTGGTATTAATTTATTTTAGGGATAGCAAATGTCTAACTAGTTCAAGGGGAAAGAAAAGTCAAAAAAGCTGGACTTTTCAGATATGCTATGGTTTACAAAGGTAAATATTCTTGCAAACCTTTGGATTGGATTATTTTCATAACTGGATTATTCCCAAACCATAAACCAGGATTCATTTGTTAATTTGAGTATGTATCCAGGGGCTAAATATTTTTAATATTCTTAACGCAGTTAGCACAAATATCTTCTGCTTCTTTCCCTATGGTTTCTGTTTCCTCTGCCTCTAAGTGGATAGAGCATTGCAGTGAATAAAGTAGAAGCCCATTAGCAGTCACCAGCCTCCTTCAGCTTCAGAGTTATCTTTTCCTTCTTGCAGGATGATGATAGTAGATGGATCACAAAGGTAGCCAGAATTGCAGTCGTTCCTGCTATGAGAGGTGATTGAAAGGGTGATAGACATTACTGTGAAGGGCTCAAATCAGTCTCTGTTAACAATGAGTGCTTCCCAATCCCTATTTAGATTATCCCAATTCTTTGCATTTCTTGTAGTTTTAAAATGGACCTTCTGATTCATTTACTACTAGGTGCAACACAGATGTGGTTATCATGTTTTTTCAATTCTTTCCCTTTTTATTTGTGCTTACTGAATATGTGTTTTCAATTATTACAAAATCTGTTTCTCTCCCGTTACTGGTGGTGCAGTTTGACTGAGTGAGGATCTCTGCAATGTGAACTTCTTGACATGAGTTCCCCTTTTTATTCGGAGGTGAAAAAGGGCACTTCCAGGATAAGATTGTTCTCATCCCAAAGTAGACTTACAAAAAATTGCTCATATGGCTGCTGTGCCCACTGACCCTAAAGCCTGGAGCCTGTGCCGATTAGCTCAGCTGTAGGGGTCTGGAGGTGGGTGAGACGCATTCCATTCTTGTGGGCTGGTTGGTCAAAAAGGTGACATGGCATTACTTGTAGATAAATGTGGTATTGTTTCTGCTTTCTTCAGTAGCTGTAATACACCCCTTGTTTTGTCTCTCATTGTTAACACTTAGGACACTTCCTCATATTGTAATGTTGGTTCTCCGAGTTAGGACAAAGCAGTACTGATCTGTATTCCTTAAATGTTTTATTTTAGTGTTGTATTTCATAAACTGTTGTACATTATCCTGGTTTTTAGCTGATTCCAAAGACAAAGATAAAATACTGTGCCAATTCCTTAGGAACATTTGTGAACAATCTAGGCTGAAACCAGAATAGGATGAATTTTCTTTCAACTGAATTACCTGCTTTAGAGATACTGATTTGTAAAACATAAGAAAGATGGTGCATTTGTAATTTATTAATGGATAATTGCAGTCAAATTGAATGGATTCTGTGCTTCAATTAAATGTTATAATTTTACTAATTGTGGATACAATCAGTTTTTCAACAATGTTGCATTTTGTTTTGTTACATTTAGTTTCACCCAATAGAATAGTTGAGGTTTCTGTAAGGAGCTGAGGAATGAGGTTTATATTCTCACAGGAGTGGAAGTTACACTGAGGAGGAGAACCGGGCTTTTACTTTGAGCATTATTTTTAATGCCATAAGTATACCAACATAAATTCTAGCATCATAATCATGGTTCTTATTATTTAAGGAGGCAGAAGTATAGGGGCTTTTGTTAGAGAGCTTTGGATACTTTGGCATTTTCAACCAACATCTTGCTTGTATGCTAGTTTGGTAATTCCTTCTGCGTGTATTGGTGCAGCTGTGTGTCATTTTCTGTACATGGCATACTTGCAAGCTTGCAAACATAATATAATATATCCTTTTTAAATTGCACTGAGATAGTAAACATGGTTGGGATCATTCTGGTGCTTTGTTCTTTGGTCCAGACACAAATGAGAAAATTACTCAGATGAGCCGCAGGATTTTTTTGTCCTCTTTACAACATAAAGCTATGTTAATAGTTAATGTCTTTTACAAAGTGACAGTGCTGAATTGTTTAGCAAATACATTAGGAGCATGTGTTCAATATTTATGGGCAGGGACATCTATGTAGTGTAGATAATTTGCAATGTCAGGAGGATTGGCTAGAGAACAAAACATACTTTTAATATTTCATAAGGAAGCTTCTTAGTTACTCATTTTGTGAGTTTAGTCTTAATAAGTCATATCTTTGATGTACATTATGCAGCAAAATAGCTTGGCTTTTATTCTCAGTATGTTCCTTAATGTGTATATTCCTAAATGTTGGCTCATTGGCAATGAATCCTAATGAGGAAAAGCTATATGATTTGAATTTTGACATGTGGCCTAGAAGATGATGTTCCAAAATGTTGCAGGTCCCTTTTTCTATATGTCTGGAACAGAATATGAAGAGAGATGAGTAGTTGGGGTTTGTGTCCAGTGTAATGGAGTCTAATCATGTTCATAGGCCTATAGGGATGCTGGGGAGGGACTCTTCTTTAGGGACTATAGTGACAGGACAAGAGGTAACGGGTTCAAACTTAAACAGGAGAGGTTTAGATTGGATATAAGAAAGAAATTCTTTCCTGTGAGGGTGGTGAGGCACTGGAATGGGTTGGCCAGGGAGGTTGTGAGTGCTCCATCCCTGGTGGTGTTCAAGGCCAGGTTGGTTGAAGCCTTTGGTGGCATGGTTTAGTGTGAGGTGTCCCTGCTTATGGCAGGGGGTTTGGAACTAGATGATTTTAAAGTCCTTTCCAACCCTAACTATTCTGTGATTCTAAGATAGATGTTAAATGCAACTTAATTTTTTTATACAGCTATGCTTCCTTGGGTTTGTCAAAGCTCTAGCTGATCTTGAAACTTCTTGCTGATACACAGTACATACTGCCAATTATATTAGGAAATCACTGAGTAATATGTATGCATCACAGCTGATTTATAGTAGAGGACATTGAGGCCAATGTACTAGAGAACAGGATCAAACTGTCTCTAGAGAGCCTTGACAGAAAAGTCAAAAACAATTTACTGCCATATTAGAAGGTCACTTTTTACTTCTAAATGTAAATTTCTTCCTCTACATCTCAATTTAATTTTCTAAGAGCAAATGTGTTGGCGTTTTTTTTAACCCTGAATTCAGATTAGAAGTATGAATAAAAGATCACATTGTCATAGCAGCTAGACTTGACTGTTCCTACATAGAAAATGGTAAGAAATAGTTACATTGTTAGTACAAGAAAATAGTTGAGGTGATAAATTTCTGTATATCATAACTTCTAAGAAGTACAATCAAAATTCTGGAATTTTTGAAGGGAGGGTATATTCATTTCTCTGGTTTTGTGCAATGTGTACAATGCAGAAATGCAGTAAACACATGGATATAATAAGAAGATGCAGTGAATACACATGGAATAAACCCAACATTTTATGCATGCAACCTGTATTATGCATGCTGTTATAAGAATTGTAAGTGGCAAGTGTATAAACTATGTATTTTTTCCCATTATAGAAACTCAAATGCTTAATAGGTAATAGGAGTTCATAATAGGGGAAATGAAGAAAACAAGTCCTTTGAAACTAATGAATACATAACTTTTTTCATCAAAAAAATAGCGTGTTTCTTTGATGTTGACAAAGCGAAGAAATAGTGTTCAGAATTATATGGGTCATTTCTTCTGTCCACCCAGAACAATTTATCTCATTCAGGAAACAGTCTGCTTTTGAGAGTAGTGCTGCTATTGATGTTCTGCTCCATACCAGTTTGAAAGATTGATAGGTCCTGCCGTTTCTGTCATCTGAATACTCACTGTGTCTGAACAGATCAGAAGAATCTCAGTAGATTACAGCAAAGATGGGAGCTCCTCAGGCATTAATGCATGATGCATATAGCCATAATATTTATTTATGCTTTTATTATTATCCAGCCTGAAGTTGGTGCTTTTAAAAACAATGGTAAAATACGTTATGACTTCACTGGAGGCAGGGCTGGAGTATTTTTACCTCTTTTTGCATACTATTTTTTCAGTGAAATAGTATTTTCTGAGCTCTGTGGCAACAGCTCTGTTGTAGATACCTGTGGTTTTTAAATTGGTTTGATGAAGATCACTTATTTATGAGGTTTCAAACTTTCTGCAAGCAAAACAGAGATTCTCAGTCTCTTAAATACAGAATTTTCCAAATGTTTTTTAAACAGATTAATTTAGGAATTGAGATACCTTTACTCTCTTTATGTTATTATGGAGAGTTTAATGAATTTGATGTGAAACTGCTGCCAAATCAAGTGCTTAGACTTCTGGCAGGTTTTTGTGATTCATATTTTTTCTGAAGAGTTACAGGTCTCTTAGCTCAATTTTTTTCCAGTTTGGCTTTTTCTTTTCTCTTTTTTTTTGGCTGTATATCATAAGAATCCTATTTCTGGGTTTGTCAGCATTCTGAGTTTTTCTGGAAAGCTTAAATTAAGCTGTGACCCATTCATGTGAAAGCATCCTTAGAGAATTGTCATTTACCTTTCTTAGCAATTTTATTTACTGACAAGATTTGTTGTAGTATCTGTAGGCTCATGTTGGAGTTACGCTGAGTTTATGCTTAGCTGTGTAAGCATCACGGGACAGATAGATGAGCTCCCCCAGTTTAGAGCTAGCTGCAGGCTGATGCAGCTACTGCTGTAGCACAGAGCATCTTCAGACCTCTTCTAACACAGGGTCATGCACCCAGCCTGGCAGGGCAGAGACCAGGGAAAAACAACACGCCCTGCTCCAGCTCAGGAAGGCTGAAGAACTAAGTTCATGCCCTTATCTCTGCTTCTGCTTTAGCATGGTTTGTCTCCTGCAAATGTTTGTGTCTGGTTGTGATGTAACCTCTGTAAATCCCTGCCCTGAAGTGTTTCCAGTCTCTGTTGTCACTGAGCCCAGTGGGAGAGGATGGAAAGTGGAGGAGAGGATGGAAAGTGGAGAAAGAAAAAAGGAGGGAGAGTCTGAAGGGAGGAAACCACAGCACTGTACACAGGGTCCATATTGTCGTGGTATTTTAAACCAAACCAAACCCAACCAAAACCAAAAATAATCAAAAAAACTACAACAACATCAAAACAACCCCCCCAAAAATGGGAAAAAATAACACAAACAGAAAACCCAAAGCACAGCCTATGTTAATACTGTAGTATTAATCCCTCAATAAATGTATGATTTAGGACACAAACCACACTTGCAGATGAAGGCCCTTGATGCCCATTGTACTTCAGTTGGCTTTCATTGCTTATTGTAACTCCCTGCCTGACTGTCAGCTTCACTTCTCTAAAGTATGACAAGGCAACATAAACCATAACACTTCTTTCCTCATTGCAGCTTTCCCATTGCCACTGTGCCCATTGGTGCAGGAGATGTGCTGCTCTGGCTCAGGTGGTGGCAGTATGTTTGTCTGTCTTTCCTTGGCTGCCTTCCTCTCTGCAGGAGGAGTTGGTGCAGCTGCTGTGCCAGGGTGCTCTGAGTCACTGCTGCAGCAGGGCATCCAGGACACTGGAGAGAAGCCAACCACAAATGACCCTAAACTACATGCTTTTTGGAAGCGTTGTGTACCACGAAGGGATGCTTTGGCAGAAACTGCTACCACAGGGCTCCAGTCTCATCTGGATGATGTTGCAATATGTATGCTACTAATTGGCTACCATTTGAAGATGAGAGCTGAGTGTTCCGAGAGATGGGTTTTTCTGTTTTGGTGAGGAAATGTCACCAAAGGGGAGTTTGCTTGATGTTTTTCTCCTCTTTAGACTTCACAGAGTTGTTTCACAGTAGTTTATTATCTTTGTGAACTCTGAGTTTGTTTGTGTCTCTGTGTCTGAAAGCCTAGTTCATTTTAGGACTGTTAAATTCAGGAGCTATTAATTTTCCTGTTTAAAAATTCCCTCCGCAAGCCTCTAATTTGAATAATAGAACTTAAGGACACAATTATTTTGTAGTTCATGAGAGGTTTCCTTTTTTGTTGTCTATTTTATTCTGTTAATTAACTATAGCTGTTTCTTTCCTGACCTTAGCTGCTTTCCTGTATTCTTTTATTAGGTCTGTGAAGGACATCAGATGCTCAGGCATTCTCTCTGCTTCTGTTTTTGGCATCTGGGATTCTCCCCTCCCAGATCTTCTCTGACAGATCTGTAAATCCTCTTCCTCTTCAAGTGAGTGAAGCATCTTTACAGTTGCTGTTTGCAGTTCATTTTCTACATGTCTGTTCACCTTTTCTCTCCTCAAACTTTTGTACCACATAACTTCTGTACTGTCCTCAGCCTTTAACTGTATGCTTTGCCCAACAGAAGCATTCATCTTTTTCATCAATAGGTTGCTATCTGCTGCCTGTACTTCATTGACTCTTATATTTCTATTGTGCTGAATTTGCTCAGGGAGAGATGCTAAACCTTTTAAACATGAATTGCTGTAACAAGCAGAGTGCAAAGCATTTAAAGCAACTTATTAGATCTACTTTGGTTTGAGGAGGCACAGTGTCAGGTTAGGATTTTTTTTACCAGGTGTCACAAAACATTGCACACTTAATCTGGATTATTGTAAGCATTGTTCTTCTGGTGAATTTATGTCTGAAAGCATTTGGTGCATTATATGTTCAGGGTTACTATTTGTACTGACTGTTGGTGCTTCAAGACTGTATTGATGCAGCTTGTTAAGGCTGCCCTCAATCTCTCATTTGGAGTAAAAACTTGAAGCAAGGTTCTTGGAGGATGTGATGAACTTGTCTCGCTTCACTGGCTGCTGTGTGGAGAAGGTAGAACAGAAGCAGAGCACATCATGTGGAAGGTGGATTTATAATTTTTACAGACACAACCTTTCTTCAGCTGAGAAAAGGTATGGTCTGGCTGCTGTCTTACAGGATGCAACCTGGGAGAGCTGTAATTACTTTTTCCCCCTGCTACTACCCTTGGATTGGTGGAACAGTTCACATGCTGCTTCTGGTTCATTGCTTTCCTCACAGATGTGCTGAGTGTGGGATTTGCAGATTGAATATACCTCAGCTCTTAACAGCCTCATCACTGACTTGCTGACGCATCAGCATCAGTTGAACTGCACCTATAGCTCCTTCTGTATTTGGCATTATGATCTTGGGGAGTGGAGTTAATTTGGTACCATATTTCTCTCTGTGGGTGAGGAAGAGCATGGCAATCTTTTTCAAAATGAAATTGGGTCTAGTCTGTAATGACTTACAGGAAATATGAAGATGGTGTGGGAAGCCTGAGGTACAGATAACAGTAGGAAATGCGATGGGGTTTGGTTTGGCTTTCATTCTTGGGATCACTACTGAAGAAGACTGGGAAAGTAACAAGCAAGGGGATGGGTGAGGAATGGCTTAATGTCTTTTCAAAGCATGCTGAAAAAAATCCTGCACGTGTGATAAGAAATAAATGACGTGTTACAAGCTATGTATCAACATGGTGGAACTGGAGACTGGAGAAAGATGAGGAATTCAGCCTTTCACACCTCAGTAAGAAAAGGTTTGTGGTTGCTGTGACCACCATCAATCAGTGCACGCATGAAGAATAGAAAAATAATGACTAAGGAGCTTGTTATTCTCGCAAACAGCTGGAAGTTGAAACTATTCAAATTCAAGCTGAGGATAAGGTGACCATTTTTAGGTCTTAAAGGAATTACCAAGTGGAACGATTAATTAAAGTGTTGTTTAGTTCTCTATTAGGGGATGCTTGAAAACCAAGATGAGATGTTTCTCACAAAAGATACACTTCAATTAAATCAGAGCTACTAGACTTGAAGCAGGAATTTAAATAGGAAAGCAAACCCAGAGGCTTGGTTTTTACAGGCTAATAATGAATTAGTGAGTCTATGAAAGGGAGCCTGGTACCACTGCCTGACTGTTGTTAGAAGAATGTTACAGCATAAAGCTCCTTTTTCCAGATCCCTGTTTTTATCTAAGTGCATTTGCACAGAACTGAAACACTTTTTTGAAGTTAGTTGTAACAAGTAAAGAGCTTAGTACTAACTGGATATGCCAGTAAAAGGCCTAGAACTTCGGTAAACAAAAAGACTTAAAAGAAAATACACATCTGTGCTGCCCATTTGAAGTGGTTGCAATGCTGTTTCAGCATCCTGTTCCCTTGATCCTGCCATCATCACCTGTCTTATGTGGCTACCCCACTGCCCTGGAGCAAGAGGAACTCTCCCCAAGAAGAGATCAGCTCTCTGGGGGGACTTGGCCATGAATATAGTTGAAGGCCACCCAAGAAGGCTGTGTAGCTGCAGGTGCACAGACGAGCTGAAGTGTTTTGTTGTCTTGGGATACTACGGAAAATAATAACTCTTAGAAGATCTTCAAATTACTGCAAAGAATGCTTCAGGCACACAATATTTCAACTGCAAGGATCTGGCCTCAGGCAGCAGTGATTCCTGCATCTGTATGGGATGAAGAGCCAGGGGAAATGGGGAAGGATTTGCAGCTGCAACCAGACAGCCCTGCAGCAGATCACCCAGACAAGTGTGGCCTTTCCCAGTGCATTTCAGGGGTTTTGAGAGACTGCAACAGAAAATACTAATGTCTCCTAGATACTTCAGGCATTTGAGTCAGTGTAAAAAAACCAAGTTAATTCTATCCTATTGATTTCTAAATGGAGACAATAGATCGCTTGTGCTTGACTGAGAGGCAGTGATGATAATATATCACTGATTCACTTAAACTTTGTTTGCTTCATAAGGAGAGTTTGTTTGACTAAAAGGTGTTTATAGATTTGCATGCTTCAAGATAATCCATTCTGAATGTAGTATCATTCTGCTACCTTGCAAATCTTGCCAACACCTTTGCTATGGAGTTGAAATTTATTCTAAGATTTGACTATGTAACAGAACAAACCAATAATTTATCTTAACTGAAGAAGAATGGATTTAAGCTCTTAAAAGTGTACTTTGTAAGACACAGATTTATTCCTGTATACTTAATCCACACAGAAGCATACAGCGCTGTGTGTTCATCTAAATTGAGATGTCAGGGTAAAATCCACCTGTTTTCCAATGCTGAATCGAGTGCAGAATAGGCACAGCTATAAAATTTACAATAGTTATGTTGTATATGAAATGAGAATAATTATTATTACCATTTAATTAAAGATAAATGCCAACATGTTGTTTATTGCATTTTGTAAAAAACCTTTATTTCTGGCTGGATTTAATCTCTTTTAGAACTCTGTTAATGAGAGAAAGAGATCAGCTATTTTAATTTATTTGTATCAGCACATACTCAAAACACTCTTCTTCCCAGCAGACAAGGGAATACACCAGTGCATCAATGTAGATGGGTCAATGAGTTTAGAACTTTTTTATATAGTGAAATCTGTAGTCTATCCAGATACTTCCTCTGCTTTCCAACAGGGATGTGGTGGTTTTTATTGGTTTGGTTTGGTTTGGTTTGGTTTCTTTCTGGGAGGTTTTTGTTTGTTTTTTGCTGAGGGAATGTTTTGAATTTAAAGAAAACAGAAATGCAAGCATGAACATATTTCCTTAAAGTTGCTGTAGTAGAAGTTGGCTCCCCATACTTTTTAATGAATTATTACCATCATGATTAGTAAGCTTATGTGCTGTGATTGATATTCCTGCACTTCCCTGACTGTCATTCGGTTACCCAGTATTGAATGAATTTAGATATGCTTGTTTTCTGATAGAAATTTCCTATAATCTGCAATTTCAAACAGTTCTGATTACCTTTCTACAGCTTGGAGGTTGCCAGCCTGACACAGGCAGATGCTGATCTGGAGGCATATCGAACGCAGATATGTAAAGAAGTGATTGCTATGATGATGAAGAACATGGTCTTAAGTCACAGCCTCTTTCCTCATGTGGAGAAGAGGATGAGTTCAATTTTCAAAAAGCAGTTTCTTGCAGTGGAGAAGGAGATTCAAGAGGAGTATGAAAGGAAGATGGTGGCTTTAACAGCTGAATGTAATCTAGAAACCAGAAAGAAAATGGAGGCTCAGTGCCAAAAAGCAAGAGCTGTCAATGAAGAGACTGAGGAATTAATGAAGAAAATAAATGAAAAGGTGAACCTGGTATAAAATCATATGTTTTGCATGATGCACAGTTTTATATAGATGGTTTCTCTTTTAGACTGGAGTGGCTGAATTGTCCTCCTCTAAGAATAAAAAGGAAAGTTGTACAATTTGAATGTGTTCAAACATTCAGATGCCGTAATTAGGTAATTGTTATTGAGAAACTGTTTTTTACTTACCCAGAAAATGAATGTATCTCAGGAGCATCTGTGACACCTGAAAACAAAAGGTTGTAATTACCATGATCTTTCTGTAGTCACTTGAACCCTTGCAAAGTGGTGTATTTTTATTTACTGTATTTTGCTGCAACAGTTCCTAAGAACTCCAGCCAGACACTGTATATAGTATTTTGCATATTCAGAGCAGAACTCTCTGCATCATAAACCTTACAATCTAGGTAAAAAGCCTCCAATATTTATAGTCTTATTTTGAAGAAAATGAGAATGTAAGTGCAACCAGAGGCTGATTTCCTTCGAGCTGAAGGCAAGCAAAACCATTTGTGTTTTAGACAGAAAGGAGTGGACTTGTGTTGGAAATAGCCTCTGGATAACAGTGAGATAAATAAGGCAGAGTATGATTCTTTGTAAGATTAGAGTCTCTCTTTAAGTAAAAGCTTAGTGCTTTTATGTGTCACTTGCATTCAGAGATTTCTCTCTGAAGGGGTCATTACCCAGGGTTGTAGGTAGTAACTATGTTGAAATAGAGCTGTATGGATACATGAGTATATGAGTAAAATCCCTTGGATCAGTATATTGCTTACTTCTGTGTGCTCTGTTTGCAGACAGTACTTAAATTTTTGGCCTTCTGTTTTGATTTAGTTTTTTTTAAACAGCATTTTTATTTGCATATCATATCTATAATTGTTAAGACCTCTATGACAATTCATGATTGAAGTTTTGACAGAAGAAGATTTTTGCTGAGTGTGTTGAAGCTCTCAGGAAGTACTTTGATTTATCAGGCTGCTTTGTGGACAAGGTTGATGGTGCAAGGCTAGTGACCCAGTTGAATTTCTTTGACATTTCCAGGTGAATTTTAACTTCTGACTTTAGGGAGCTTCCAAGTATCTGTAGGATATGAGCATAGAAAAGTCAAAGGAGACAGCAAGGAAAGGATAGTCATGTACATCTTTTTAAGGATGAGGTAAATTGTATTCTGCGGAAGTCTTTTTCCTTCTGTTGATTATAGAGGGAGCTTAGACTAGATGTCTAACACCTTGTTGAGATTATAGAATCCTAGAATGGTTTCAGTTGGAGGGGACCTTAATTATCATGTTCCAGTCTCTCTGCCATGAGCAGGGACAACTTCTACTAGACCAGGTTGCTTAAAACTCCATCCAGCCTGGCTTTGAACACTCCCTGATAAATCCTCTGAACACTTCCTGATAAAATCTTTGCAGAGAAGAGCCTGACTATGGAAACTCACACAAAAGCACTTTGCTGAGAAAGTATTTAATTTTGCACAAAATACATTGCTATTGATTCAGTCACAATTCAGTTCCTGTGTTTTATATTGGAAATCCTGTATGGTAGGAATTAAAGAATTGAGGCTACTCCAATACTTTTCCTGATGTATTTATCTTATACTGTTGTCTTGATGTTCACTTTCCTGTTTGTGAAAGGACTTGGGTTCGTACGTGCCAGGGAACGTTGTCCAAAAGGGCATACCAGAGTACTAGGCTTGCCCCAGCGTTCATGGCCGTGGGTGTATTATCATCCAAGAGATGGCAGTGAAAAAGAGCTGGAGCAATAACCTCCTCCCCTCTCAGCCAAAACACAGAGTGTATATTCCCTGCCTTTTTGATTAATTATTTGCTGTCTCCAGTGTGTCTCTTGGGAATGAGGGGTGAGGTGCAGAGGACAGTTGTCCCCAGATAAATAGTATGAAATTTAGAACAAGATTAACATAGCTACCATTAGGTAGCTCTGCTGGCATAAGCAGCATTCTTTGGAACATGTGTATTTTGATTCTGTAATGAGTTTATGCCATCTGAGATTAAAACTATGAATGTGTAAGTATTACTGAAGAATTACAAGAAAGTATTTATTGCAAAGAAGCTTTTAAATTAATTGCCATTTAATTATACTCCATTGTTTCATTAATCTGTAGAAATCAATAGATAAAGTAGGTCATCAATAGGAAGAACTTTTAGAGATTTGTTGTAGAATATTTTTTTCTAATTAGTATTTTTTTAAAATATATACTTATTCTTATGTCATTGTTCTGACTTATTTGAGTCTATTCAGTTTTAATAGGATTTCAGGATTGATGAAATTGATTTTATGTATATAGTCTTTGTGTTGAAATTCATACTGTTTTGTATAATTTATTTTAAATAACACCTTCAAATTCTAAAAATACTTCATTATGCCTTTCAGCCGTTACCTGGATTACAGATTGACAGCTGTACAACCTCTGTCATTTCAAACAGATGAAAACCATTTATTAGTATTAGTATAGCCTTCATTTATAATAATTAGCATTAGCCTTCATTTAAGCCTGAAGTTTTGGTAATCAGGGTATGAGTAAATTATGTATTAGCTAGTAGCACTAATAATTTAAAGTATGTTGAATACTGAAAATCACTTTGGATCTACTTATTTCTCTGTTCTCTGCAGCCTGCTGTAGAATACAGAAGTCTTCTGGATAGACTTCACACACTGGAGCAGGACCATCTGAAGAGGCTCCTTCTAGTAAAGCAGGAGGAATATTTTGCAAAGGCTTATAGAGAGCTGGCTGTGTGCCAGAGAAAGGAGCTCCATAATATCTTTTTTACACAGATAACAAATGCTACTTTCAAGGGAGAACTGAAGTTGGAAACAGCTAAAACATTAGTGGAAGGTTACTCTAAAATACAGGTAATAGGATGATAATTCAATTCCTAACCTAATGACAGAATACAAACCAACAGTAATTTTTGAGAAGTGTTTAAAAAACTATATTTCAGGGTGAATTTTATCACTTTTATAGCTTTTTTTTTAGGAAGAATATTAAAAAGTATAATGCAATTATTATACACATCTAGAAATCTGTCTAACTGTACATTGATGCATGTGAACAGCATTTTTCTAAATCAGTGAATTATACATGTTTGCCATAACAGTATGTGCTTGGTGATGACTTCTGTTTTCGTGGGTAATGTTTCCTAAGCATGTGGGCCACTGTCAGATGTAGAGCACTTGTGCAAAAGACATTTGAGCAGCCAGCAGAAGACAGAGCAATTTAAAAGAAATTTTGACAGTGTTTCAGCTGCTCAGGCATAGAATCATAGAATAGTTAGGGTTGGAAAGGACCTTAAAATCATCTAGTTCCAACCCCCCTGCCATAAGCAGGGACACCTGACACTAAACCATACTACCCAAGGCTTCATCCAACCTGGCCTTGAACACTGCCAGGGATGGAACACTCACAACGTCCCTGGGCAACCCATTCCAGTGTCTCACCACCCTAACAGGAAAGAATTTCTTCCTTATATCCAATCTAAACCTCCCCTGTTTAAGTTTGAACCCCCCTTGTCCTNCTACAGTCCCTAATGATGAGTCCCTCCCTTCAGATACTGGAAGGCTGCTATGAGGTCTCCACGCAGCCTTCTCTTCCCCAGGCTGAACAGCCCCAACTTTCCCAGCCTGTCTTTGTATGGGAGATGCTCCAGTACCCTATCATCCTCATGGCCCTCCTCTGGACTTGTTCCAACAGCTCCATGTCCTTTTTATGTTGAGGACACCAGAACTGCACACAATACTCCAAGTGAGGTCTCACAAGAGCAGAGTAGAAGGGCAGGATCACCTCCTTGGACCTGCTGGTCACGCTCCTTTGGATGCAGTCCTGGATACGGTTGCTTTCTGGGCTGCAAGCGCACACTGCAGTCGGCTCATGTTCATGTTCTCACAAACCACCACTCCCAAGTCCTTCTCGGCAGGGCTGCTCTGAATCTCTTCTCTGCCCAACCTGTAGCTATGCCTGGGATTGCTCCAACCCAGGTGTAGGACCTTGCACTTGGCATGGTTAAACTTCATGAGGTTGGCATCAGCCCACCTCACAAGCGTGTCAAGGTCCCTCTGGATGGCATTTCTTCCCTCCAGTGTATCCACCGAACCACACAGCTTGATGTCATTGGCAAACTTGCTGAGGGCACACTCAATCCCACTGTCCACGTCAGCGACAAAGATGTTGAACAAGACCGGTCCCAACACCTGTCCCTGAGGGGCACCACCCATCACTGGCTTCCAACCGAACACTGAGCCGTTGACCACAACTCTTTGCATGGGTCATCTAAGTATCTGACTTTGCCTCAGCTAGCTGATGCTGGACGAATATCTGCTATAGAGCATTGTGTGCATAGTGCTGTATCTGCCAGACTCATCTGTATGTATCTAAACCTTTGCTGTTCTCATCTGTTGGAAGGAAGAAATATGTAAGCCAGCCTGTGTGCAGCAGGCTTGGCTTTTGCTGCTCTTGTACTAGACACACATGAAAGCTTTTCCTTGGCTTTGATGTCAGTTTAAACACCTTTGAAAATCTTACCCTTTATTTAGTCATAAAATGCATTGTAAAGAAAAAAGGAATTATTTTTTTTTTAAAAAGAGGACATGGTGCCACTTACTGCTGTTGCTGAACACATGCTCTTTTCAGATCTCAGTTGAAGACTGTTTAGCCTGTAGATAACTTTAAGCAGGAGCAGTTCTACTAACACTGGTAGGGCTGCATGTGTATTTAATTGTGCATACCTGATCAAATGACCTGTTAAATCAGGGCTCTCGGGAGGTGCACTGACTATTCAAGAGTACACACAGTGCTGATGTATTCAGTCCAGAAGCTCAGCACATTATTTATTTTGTTTCATTGAAATCACTGTAGTAATTTGAAGTGTTCATTAGAGACAAGCTGATATAAGTTTATTGCTTTTCACTTCTAAGAGCTTTTTAACTTTACCCTGTTAATGAACAAATCTGGTCTGTTACCCACAGGTGTTGGCTGAAATTTACATTACATCTAATTGAATACATTTGTTCACAATATTTCCTGTAGGGAGACATTGAAGAGCTAATGGATTTTTTGCAAGCTAGCAAGAAATATCATCTGAATAGAAGATTTGCTAACAGAGAGTATCTCATAAATAAGATACGGTCAAGGGATTCTCAAGCCTCTGCTCTTATAAATGCAGCAGCAGCCCAGATACCAAGTCTCATTAATAAGATGGAAAGGTAAGCATCTCAATTGTTTTCTTGGCAGCCATTTGACTATATTATGTCACAGGCAATAAAATACTCTTCAGGAGTCTTTTTGTTTGTGTTACCTAGCAGGAAAGGTGCATAAAAACGTTGTCCTTTAAGTTAATTCTAAGAAAATGTTTTGTAACTGATGACTTAGTTAGTATCCCAGCAGAGATTAAGGGAAGGCTTTGTTGTCTGTGTCTGCTTTGTACAACACAGAGATGAATTGCTGGGAACCTTGTAAATGTGACTTCAGTGGGAAGCAGACTCATATGAAATTCTCAATATCTTTATACCTCCATTATTCATGTTAATAGTCCACAGTCATTTGAAAAGTCCTGCCAGAGAACACTGCAACATTTATAAGAGCATTTGTCTGGTTTCTTTACACATGAATATATGGATTTAACAGTAAAGAATAATTCTGGTTCACTTATGGTTGAATGTATTTGAGGAACTGGATGTATGGTCTCAAACTGGAAAGCATGAATGTTTTCTAAAGTAAGTTGGCTATGTTTGTAAATAGCATAACTGGGGAGGATCTTGAGTAGCAAAGACTACACATGGGAGTGTGGAGTACTGAGAGAGATCACCACCAGAGAACTGTGGTGTATCTTAAATTTGGCATAAAGAGAAATTACTGAGCAGCATGCCAGTGCAGTAAAATACGTTAGTGGGCAGGAAAACAACTTAGCACTGCTGCTGTTGATCCTGTGCATGCAGGGTTTTTTTGTATATTTTAGATATTTATATTGGTGTCAGTCACTAACAAAATGTGGAACATGCAGTAAGAGAACATATATAAATACAAGTCTTCACATTGTGTTTTTTTTCTTGTAATGTTGACTTACTTGAAAGTAATTTAATATTAGGGAGCAGGAAGACTGTTAAAAGCTACCAGTGACTGCATCTATTACTACTATAAAGTCATTTACATGGGTTTTTTCTAACTTTTCCGTGCTGATCTTCTTAATTGTCCTGTGTGCTGCCTCTTTGGAATCATACCGTAAGATTAGCCTCAAGATTTATTGATCAGAGAGAGGTTCTTCTAGTATGCTTGCACTGCTATGCCTGTTTTGTTGACATCTGCAGCTGTGTGGGTCAAAAACAGAAATAAGTGTTGTCATAGGAAATATAATTCAGATAGATCTTTCATATAGAGTTCTGTTTCATCAGTTCATGCCTCTCTTTGGAATCGATGATGAGAAATTGTCCGAGATGTTTTCTCAAATGTTATGATTATGTGAAAAGCCTTCATGAGAAACTGTCACCTGTATGACCACTGCATCCATGGATTAAATCATTGCCGTGAACACCAAGAATTTCTTAAGCTGGAAAAGTAGGTTTCACTTATTGTTTAATGCTTGCTATTGCACCTAACAATCACAAGCCAGATCAACTACAAAACAGAGAGGAAACATGTAGTATTAGTAGTGCAAGACCTCATAGATCCCATCCAAAACAAATGTACCAGGGCCCCTATGCCTCCAAATCATGCTATCCAAAAACTTCCAAAACCACCCAGTGTCATTACCAAAATGAAAAAATAATTCTCCCCTATGAAACTTCTCAGAGTATGCAATGGTCGGAGTACTTTGCGGACAAAGGAAGTGTGTCCATACTTGGAGACAGCATTTGAGGAGAAGCGATCTCATCTGGTTTTCCAGGACTAGAATTAGTTATTTTCCTGTAACTTCCCACACCTGTTGTTGCAGGAATTCCTTTCAGGCAAATATTTGCCATAATGTTATGTTATTACTCATTCTTTAGGTGTTGAGACTATAAAACTCCAGAATGTAGTATTTCAGATTATTTTCTAGCATTTTGGTTTGGGGTTTGGTTTGGTTTTTTGGTTTGGTTTGATTTGGTTTGGTTTGGTTTTCCTACAGGTATACTGAAATATAAACTCCAAGAAAGGCTTGTATTTCAGTTATTATAAAAGATTTACAGAATATTTACAAATAAGAGCATTAAAATTTGAGCAGTAACAGCATAATATCCTCTTACTTCTTAATTTCGCATTGAATCTGCTTGTCTAAATATAGGTACTGGCCTGTCTTAATCTATTGCGTCCAGCTTTAATAGTGTGCTTTAAACTTAACGTTATAAATGGGATTTTAAAATGAAGAACTGTTTGTATGGAGAAGAGACACTGAGAAAATATGTAGATTACACATACCACAGATAAATAGTTTCAGGGATGCATAAACCAGCACATAAATGTGAGGAGAGGTCTTTTACAAATGGAGTTTAATGCGATGTTTAAGATTTATCAGAGAGCAAGGCAATTTCAGGTTAACATAAAGATTCTGTGTGGTCAGAAATGAATGTTATAAAAAGTAAAATAAACCCAAACCAATTCTAGGGAGAATTGTGAATATTTTAAATGAAATAGAGCAGCCAGAGTTTTCAAGCTGGACTTTTAAATATAGTATGTAAATAAAATGACCCATTAGTCAGGACTGGTTGTGGGTATTCAGTGTGTTTCAGAAATCGAGTCTGTGGACTGCAGTGCCAGAAGGCAGGAAAGTAAGTTTTAAAATGTAATCCATAATAATAGATCTCAGGGATGTCTACCTAGGTTCTTTAGGTTTTGCCTTAAAGAATATCAGGCTAAAGGGCAATACCTGGGGCAGTATTCATCCTGGGTTGTTCTGCCAATCAAGAGAGGTTGAGATACTCAATGTTTTTGAACTACAGCAGCTGCAACATGTTGCATTATTCTTTTGCCAGTACCTGCTCGTTCACAGGAAGTTTCCTTCCTTCTTTGGTCTCTTAAAAACTGAGTCTAGTTCTTGTGACTCACTAGGTACAAACAGCTCAAACTCCTGTATAAATGTCTCCCAACATTTTAGTTTTTACAAGACCTCAAGAATATCTTATGTATTGTGTTTTTAAAGTGGTCAGTCTACTTTCTGAAAAGGTCAAAGCAAAATGTCTCATATTGGGCTTGTTCTTCTGGATAATATCCCTTTATACGGACCTTGCTGTAAACAAAGAAGTTTTCTGAACAGTGTCCTACTGCACTTTTCAGGAAGTTGGTGTTGAAAAAGTGAATTCTGCTAGCAGTAATGCATCAGGATATAGTTATCTAGTAAACTTCTAGTACATTTTCTGCTCATAGTGCTTGCTATGTAGGGCATTTGTTGCTCTGAATTATTTACATAAATTCTGATCTAGCACCATAGCAGTTCAGCAGGTGAAATTCTGAAGTAGCTGAAGTGGAGTAGCATGGGCACTCTTACAGGTTCTCTCTGTACAGTTTCTGTATAGTATTGCGATTGAACCTCCACATATATCCAGGCTGGTACAACTTTCCTGCTTCACATCTATTTCCCTTTTGCTTTAGTGATACTTCCATGCCTTCTCTTACCTTTCACAAAACAATTTTCCTTTGCTGGGGTCCAGCATCCCTTACGTAGTTCTCTGTGGCATCAGCTACAAACTACTACTTTTAGAGCCGTCACTCCTAAATTTGTTAGCATCTGTTTTGTACAGTGAAGTCAAGGTCTGCCTCTGATTGACCTACAGCTGCTGTTGGGCACACACTTCATCTCTGTACTTTCCTTGGTGCTCACTGCATTTGGGAGGATCTCCCTGTAAATATCCCTGTCATTGCTGCAGTGTTCTCCTTGATTAAAATTCTCCTTGTTCAAAGACGTTAAACATTTGTCTACACATCTCCTCAGTGATTAGATGTCTGGTATGCTGAGACCAAGCAGTTTATCATACAGTCTATACTGTCTCGTTATCTGTCTCCTCTCCTTTTATTTTGTGTTTCAGTTCAGAGTCCTTCGGGAACAGGATGTCTTTTAATTCTAATACTACAATTGTTTTTATACTGAGTTTATATGATCCTTCTGGTAATTTGCGTTAATACTGATCAATATAAGTTGCCACATAAACTTATATAGACTTCTGTGGTGGTAGGCATTTTGCCCATTATTTTTGTTATCTGGGACTCCAAATAAATAGGTAGATGGGTTTATTTCCTCAGTACAAGACAGGATGGAGGTGTTAAAAAGATCTCGGCTGTTACTTGACTCACTTTGTCACTGTAATAAGTCTTCATTTTATTCACTGTTTTGCCTTGGGTTTGATCAAAAAAAGGGGTAAGACTTAGAGTTACCAAATGTGGGCTGGAAACTTGGTGCTGCTGTTTTTTTTTTTTTTTTTTTTTTTTTTTTTTT
>NDXB01003255.1:9077-46714 GCA_002631895.1 Agapornis roseicollis | reverse complement strand
GTTTTTTTTTTTTTTTTTTTTTTTTTTTTTTTTTGACATAACACTGAAATTTAGTGTTGATTGCTGGAAGGAAAAGATTACTTTGCCAAAAGATCCAGGAATGATGCCTGGTGCATTGCTTTCAAGGTATCAAGAGGTACTTTAATCCTCTTTGCAAAAAATTAAAGACATGTGATAGCTAAGCAGTGGAACAGCTCTGAGGAAAGCCACCTCTGTTGACATAATGAGTTTCTGTCTTGTGCATTCCTTATGTGGGGGATGATGCTTTGTGGCTCATCAGATACTTGCAAATATTTGAGCGGCAGTGATGTCAATTCATCTGAATCCAGGTGTTGTGTGTAATGTTTGTATCTCCTGAAAAAGGGAATTTAAAAGAACAAACCAGAAGTTGTTTGGGTAACATTCCAAGTTCAGGTCCAGAATTGATGCTTTCTTTTCAGAGTTCCATGTTGACAATTTTCAGCCCCACATTTTGGAAGTCCAATGTACTTAATATTAGAAATTAGAACTCACAAATGTCCAACAGCCTGGTCTGAATTAAGATGTCTGGGGAATTTATGGTGTAAGTAGCAGGTAATTCTTGAAATTCAATTTGAGTTTGTGGAGATCGAAGCTTTTATAACCTATTCTTGCTTACTCTTTGAAATTAAATCCTGTAGTAACTGGAGGTAGACCAGAGATTATTTTATTTCACTATTATTTTAAAATCTTTATAATTCCAATGATGATGTACATTAGTAGGAAATCTGAATATAAATCTTCTGATGGAAATGATTGCTTTGATATCTTTAAAATAAATTTTAATTGTTTTTCCTTGATTAGATTACATCCTTTAAAGAAAAATTGTTCCTAATGAGGCGAAGGAGTTATAAAAGACATCTGGAATTGCATTCCAGGGGAATTAAATGAAAAATGTAAATATTATGAATAATAGATAAGGTTTAAAATGTCTCATTTGAATATTGCTTACATTACTGACTGGTAATGATTTTGCATTTGCCTTCCCTTCCTTTTTCCTGTTCCTTCTTCAGGCACTTTCATTCTACCTTCAAAAACTGTCTCAATCTGACACTAATCATTGAGATTATCTTTCTGTTATCCACTTGCTTCTTTGATCCCCTCAGGTATCACTGCTGAAGGAACAAGGATCATTCTGTCTATCTACTATGTTGAGCCATATTATGGTACTAATTACCTCAAATACCCTTTTCCTCTTAAGAATTTGGGATAACAGGCTTCAAACACTGTTATTACAGGGCAGGTCATCTACCTGAAAGTCATTTGGGGATGCTGCTGGACCGAGCTGAGGCTGAAATTAATTCTGTTAAACAGAAATTCGATCATGATTTAAAACAAGAAAAGCAAAAGCTTCGCCAGAAACTCATTACCAGGCGAAGGCGGGAAATGCTGCAAAAGGTAATTTCAGTATATTTATTTTCATAGGACTTACCATGAATTAAAAATGGAATGAATTGAAAAATAAAATGTAGTTCTTATAACAGGGATCAATGCTGCCAGGAGCATGGATGAAAATAAGTGTCCGTTGGTTTTAGTTTTGTACCGCCATGTGCTGTCGTAATCATGTAGTAATTAATGGCTGTTCTTTTAGAAAAACATGCAAGTAATAGAACTGGAGAAACTTATGAAGCCCCTGTACTTAGTCTAACCTGTCCAAGGGGGTTGTGACAAGCCGTTGGCATGTGCAGACAGGCAAAAGTCAGCTGAGGTTCTGGAGCTGATGAGAGAGATGGCATGGATCTGTGACAGTAGTCATTTTCTGTGGTTTTCCTGGCTGTGTGTGTCTTAAATGTCCTCTACAGCACAGTTAAAATTCAGCTACAAAACAAAACTATCTAAAATATGTTGTAGCTATTGTTGCTTCTGGTAGGGCTCATGTCACCTCACCTCAGACATCTAGAAATCAAGGCTAACTCCAAGAGTTCCAAATCACTTCATAATGGCAGAAGTCTTGCAAATGACCTGAGATAAATGGAAAGGAGTTGCTATCCAAAAGTCCCTCTGCCTAAAAGGTTTAGAAAAATTTTGCTTGGATTAGGTGATACTTCTTTAGATGACCAAAGTTAGGTGAGACTGATTTTATCTTTGCAATTTCATGTTTTCTGCTCCTTAATGGATACCAGTGCAAGGAGAGATAGCAGGTATAAAGAAGGGCACTTCATTTGTTGTATTTTTACTAAGTATAGGTAGCTTTGGTTTAGCTTTCCAATTAATATTTGGATTTTTTCCCTGCTCCTTTGTCTTCCTTGGTATTTGATCAAGATTCACTTCTGGAATGCTGCCAGATTGCTGCAGTTCAGTCAGTTTGGATTATATCAAACAAACAGACGCATGCACTTATTTAGGTGTCAGCTCTTTTACTGAGCAGCAGTCCAGATTATCACAGGTCTGTGTTAGCCTTTCTGTCTAGCAGTCTGACATCCCAGGCCTGCTAGATGCACACAAAGCCATTGTGTTGAGGGCTGGGTACGTCTCTGAACACTGAAAAGTACTTTCAAGAACACTGAAAGACCAAAGTATGAGATTTTGCATTGTTATGAAATACATGCTTAAAGAACTAGAAATTGAGATGTTCCTTCTCTTAACCTTGTTCTTCCTTTTTGCAAATGAATCAGCAGAAGGAGCATTGGAAGGAGCAGCTGTCACTTGGAGAGACCTTCAAAACTACTAAGGAGGTCACTCACTACCTGGGCCACTGGAAAAATCTTTTGAGTGATCACACCATTGAATTTGAAGAACTTACTGAAAAACTTGACAATGAAGCCAGTGAAGAGCTGAAAGAGCTTGTGTTTAATCTAACAGAGAAAGCCGTTGAAGAGTTTAAACGTGTTCAGTGCGGAGTATTTGTGCAAGAACTGGTAAAGCTCAGTGTGCCAAAGATGTTCCTGCTAGAAGCTGTGGAGGAGCATAAGAAAGAGATGGTTGATAAACATGAGCAGCTTGAAAGGGAAGAGCATGAAAAGAGTGCAGCCACTGAAGAGCTGCTTCAGCTCACCAGGCAGAAGCTAAGCCAAGACCTAGAAACAAGCATTTTGGAACAAAAAAAATTGAGGAGCTGGGAACAATCAGTATTCATGCAAGTATCTCTCTGCACCCTTTTCTTAGTTATTACTGCAAATAGAGGTGAACTAGGACTTTTCAGACATGTCCAGGTACGATTCCTAGTGATCAGTTCTGTTGGGCACTTGACAATTGATTTATTTGCAAGAGGTCAGCCCCTGTGGCACTTGTGGGTAAGCACTGCAATGGAAATCCTGGGGAACAGCAGTTTTGAAACCAAAATCATGGAATGGTATTTTTGTACTCGTGTTCACTCTGTTGGGTTTTACTTGCACATCTTTCATTATTACTCTTGGTCTGTTCTCAAAGGTCCCGCACTTTGGAAATGTCATTTAGTATGTCAGGCCTAATTATCCCCATGTCCAGTTCTGATATATTCTTGCAAACACAAGTCAAGCCTTACTCATCAGGTGCATTTTGAGCTCTGCCACAGTATTTCCACATATTCTATAAATACACAGTGCAGCAGTCTACCTTTCCAGCTTATGGGCACCATGCATCAGACTTGGCCAATCTGGCCTGCTGCTAAAGTGCCCTTGGCACTGAACCCCAAGTCAGAGAGGCATCATGACACAGGCAGTGTTACAGAGAGATTTGCTGGCCCCAGCTGTACTTTGTGGCTATTGCTGCCTGCTCTGATATGACCCCAAGGATTTGGGAAGATGGGTAGTGACTTTGCCACCCTTGGGAGACCTTGTGCAGAGAGAGACAATGGCTGCAGCCAAGAGTCATCATGCGTGGTGCCTCTCAGACTGGACAGCAAGGTCCTGAGAGATTGGCACTGCTCAGCAGCATTTCTCCTTCCTTTTAGAGTATGTGTATGACTAGTTGTTGTTGCCTGAATATTTACAGTACTACATTTCCTATACAGTGTCTGTTTAGTTCAGACATTGATTGACACATGGGAACATGAAAAAAATTGTAGCTTTGGGGGAAGCAACTGGAACAGGGAAAACTGTATTAGCCAGTCCACCCTTAATACAGTGCAAACTGAGCACGAGAGATTGAACCAGGGTTAGAGGGGAGAGAAGCATTAGCAGAAGTTTCTCCTCCATACCTTTTCTTTAAAGCAAAGCAGATCTGCATGGGCAGTTTTGTCCAGACATCTTTATAAGGTTGCCTGCTGCAAAATTTCAAACCTTATAATGGGAACATAAAAAGAAATCTTGCCCGTTACATTTGCTTTGCTAAAGAAGGAAAATCCATCTGTGTTTTCTTCTGGTTCTAATTTGGAGTGCTTTATGTTTTGTTCAGCATTTAAAATACTTTTCCGTAAGCCATTTCAATCTATTTTCTAACTGTCTTATCTCTTTATTTGCATTGCTGAAAGCAGACCTGCCAGACCAGGGATAGATTGTATGACCCAGTAGGTCTTTTCTGTTACTAACTTACATTTAAAGATAATTGTGTTCCAGCCTGCAGTGTCACCAGTTGTGTGCTATCCTTATTACAGCTAGAGTAAGATGTTTGGGGTATTTTTCCCAGTAAAATACTGGGAAATATATCCAAAAAATGCACAACTGTCCTACCAAAAGCCCCTTAAAATCTGTCACTGTCTTTATGCTCACTCTGTCAGTTTTGGTATTTTGATGACAGATGCCAGCTGTCACGTTCATGTTCTCATCTGCTGTCTGGTTTTCACAAAGAATTATTTTGAATGATAGCTTTTCATTTCTGTTGCTTATCAAAGAGCCCATGAGTTAGGCCAAAATATATGTATGAAGATCACTAATGTTTGAAGTCCTTTTTAAACACAGACATGACAAAAGTGATCTTCTGTGTTATCTTTGAATCTCAGTCTATATACCTATCTGTACATATGGATACATAGTATGGATTTTCTTCTGAAAGCCTAAGACAGCTTGAGAAATAGTTAACCATGAGAAATGATTAAGTATGCTGTAAATGCTTTTGCTTAGAGTAATATTGCTTTAAAGGAAGTATCTTTCGAAGATACAAACTTTATGCATTAAAAATGTTTTAATTTAGGATTTTGCTGTTCTTTGCTGAATCAGTAAGCAGAAATAAGGATTTCTAACCTTTTAATGTATTGAAATATTTAACTTTCAATATATTTCATTATTATTGAAATATGTCAATGAAATGATGAGGCGCTATAGGCCTGTGATACACTGAATAAAAGCATCAGTCCTAATGGAATGTATTGTATAATGCATTTTTAAAAGAAAACTACGTGTTCGTACTTTAAATTCAAGTAAATTTTGGGGGAAATAGAGAAAATTAAAAAAAAAAAAAAAAAGTACAAAAAAAACCTATTCTATTTTTTATTAAATATTTTAAGGAAGTATTTCAGTCACAAGATAAGATGTATATAGTCTAAGGTTGTTTACAACTGGAAGGTGAATTTAGGCTTTAGCATGCTCAATCAAGTTCAGCTTGACCTGACAAGCAGTTACCCAGACTTCTATGTTAAGAACCTTCCTTCCACAAAAGGGGAACTTTGGGTGATTCAAATTACTGCTAAATTATACGTAGTGATGTTCAGACCACTAAAAGCTTTTTTACAAAGAGGAGATGGAACCTTGTGGTGGGTGATGGGAGGGATGGCAGGTATAAGTTTGGAATAAGGGAAGACTTTTTCATTTTATATTTTTACCCCTCTCAGTAGCTGTGAGTGCTGAGTGCTGGCAAACAGCACAGAGAGGCTTTACGGGAAGCTTTTATCTCAATTTCATCCCTGGGTTCAGACAGTGTATTGTCTGTAGAAGTGGAAAGATTCTGTGCATAGGAAATGTGCTAAAAAGTCTTTATTTACTTTGTGAATACTCAAAAACTGTGTCTCCTTGAAAATGAAGCTTTACAGTCCAGGAAGTTCTGTATGCAGAATTTAAAGTATCCTCAAGTATATTTTGAACATACTAAGCAGCTCAGAATAGGCTCATTAACTGTTACATGAATAAGACAAAAAAAGGATGATTATTGTCATGTAAAGTATCTGTATTCTCTTACATTTTATACAATATTACTTATATCACTGAACAGCAAAAGGCTATTATTTTTGTTTTGTTTGTTTTTTAACAGGCAGCTTCTAAGTTTACCCCTCTCACTATCAGAAGAAGAATTGCTTAGAATGAGGCAAGAGTTGCATTGCTGCTTCTCTCAGGTGGACAGCAGCTTGGCTTGGCCCAAAATAAGAGCGAGAACCTTGCTTCAGGCTTTCGAGTTTGAGCAGAGGGATGCAGAGGTGCTGGAAGTCAATCAGAATTTAGCAGTAACCAGTAAACAGGTGGGAATGATGTAGGAGCAGTGTGGGGATGTGGAAGGGTTTGCTGGTATATCTGCAGGTTGTTGGCCTTGCCTGCATATACAGGTCCAGAGCTTCTTCATAGGTGTGACAGCAGGGCACATTTCTTCTGTTTACGTGGATCAGGGGACCGTAAAGATAATTGGGCAGCAATTAGACACATTTTTTTCACATACACCTGCATATTTCTGCTGCTTGCACATCCTTCAGCTTTCCCAAGGAGGCAACATAGTTATAAGGAAGCAGGTGGGTGGCAAAAAAGGGCTGCATCGTGCAGGAGAGTCCAGTGAAATGCCAAAAATCTGAGTGGGACAAGTTGGGTCCTTTGCAAAATAGACTGAGATTTTCCTGGCAGCCCCTACAGTGCTAAATTTGGCACTAAATCAAGGAGTTTCTGTAAGGGAATACATTGTCTTGTCAGTTTACGAAAGTAAAGTTCCTGAATTAGCTGCACTTGCTTAGCAAGAATTTGGGCTTTGTTTCCATTTTTTCTCTCCAAAAGAGTTGGGCATATACAGTGGGTTGGGTTTTGTGGCTTGGGGTGGTTTTTTTCCTGTTCTTTATGTTTGTTTATTTAAAATCTAAATATGTAGAGGGTGAGGCGTACTCACTCAGAGTTGGAAAGACATTCCCAACAAGGAATCTGCCTATAAAATCTAGCCTTTTTTAAATAACTCTGTGAGGGATGTTTAATTCCTTCAGTAATCATAAATTATTTTCGAGGGGGGAAGTATTTCCTGTATGAAATGTATCTGATAACATCATAAAAAGGAGGACATTCGCTTGCGTTGATTTGGTTCAGTTATGTTTTCTGAACATGTAAACTAACTTGGGTTAATTATAGTAGGAATTAGCCTAGTTCAAGACCTTAATAATTTCTAAAGTACTAAAGAAAGGAGATGACCTTGTAAAGCCTTACAGTTGAACAGATGTTATCATTTCCCCAAGAGTACCTTATACTTAGTTGATATTCTTGTAAAGAAATATGAAGGTCAGGAATAATTTGATTACGTGGAATGGTGCCCCTTAGTACTATCATGGTTCAGTTGTGATTCATATACTGTGTCTTGAAAAACAATGTAGTTCTTAAATTAATATTCTTCGTGCATTTTAACCATGCTGAGGAGACTGTTTCAGTTAAAAAACTCTTATTATCACTGCTAAAGCTTGTTAAAATCAAATCTATGTGCTAGCAGATTTCATGGAAAGGATGAATATATAATTCTACTTTGAAAGAAATTAGAAAAAGAAATTAGCAACTTTGCCTGAATGTCTGAAAGGAGTCTTCTGAATGAACAGGGCAGCAACTTCACTGTGGAAGTATTTTCTCAGTGAATGTCATCCTTGCTGTGTGTATCATTAATAGGTGGATCTGTCAAGAATAGCAAGTAATAATGTTAGCATCCTCATATACTTCTTACGAATAAAGCATTTCGTACTCGTCTACTTGCAGCCACATTCTAAAGTGAAAAAAAATGGATCCAGGAATAGAAATAAGATGGATATTTTGAAGAAATCTTTACAGGACAAAATTTTCATTTATGAAGACTCTGTGAAAGATGAAAATTTGAATAAGGTAAATGTCTTCTACATTGCTAAAGTGATCTCTAGTAATGAAAAACTGCCAATTTTCTGTCAGTGTGAATAAGAACCAGATAAAAAGACATAAGATGTGGTGGCATGATACATGCCTCTACTCTTGCCTGCTTTTATAAAGGTGTTGTATTTCAAGTTTAAGAGATTTGACTTTGTTTTAACTTTTCCACCTTAGGTACAGAACTGATTTCATGTGTCACCTGTTTTTCTTCCAGTGGTTCTGGGACTTGGCACATGCATGATTGCATGATTCCCAGAGATCCTGTGACTTTCCTAGTTAGGCTTTCAAAACATGGAAGGTGCTTCACTGCATACTTCACTGGGCAAGATTTAGTTCTTTAATGTCTCCTAATGCTACTGAAAGGCCTGAAATGGGTTCTTAGATCAAAACATCTTGCATGGGGGCTGAGTTTATTTGTACAGAGCTTATTGAAAGAGAGCTTGATTCTGATGGGCATCTTCTTAAAGGCTCGCCAGCCCCAGTGTGTAGTTAATCCTTAAGGAATAAGTGGGGCCAATGCCAATATGGAATTTTGGAAGATTATTCCTTCTCTGCCAGCAGATGTTCCATGAGGTCTTGTTTGTGTTTTTTAACCTTTCTTTCCTTCTCTTTTCCACTTGTAAAATATGGATAATACTACTTTTGTATATTGGAGGAATGTTGCAACGGTAACTGTGTTAGACATAGATGGTGCACACCTATAAGAACTATGCAGAATAAGCAGGAAACACTGGTAGATAAGTTTCACAAATGATTGTGGTATCAATTTTAGTACCAAATTGGACTAAAATCTGGTTTTACGCCTCTTTCCTATGCTTTTTATGCCCTAACCTCCAAAATGTAGATGTTTTTAAATTTTGGTACAAGAAGTACTGAATACATACTTAGTATGAATATTGCCCTCCATTTTTGTTAGAATCTTTTTTTAAAATTGGCAAGTTGGCTTCTCTAAGCCTCATTGTTTCAGTTTTATATGTACCACCTGGCATACCTGTTGTTTGCATTGTATAGATGCACATTAGTTACAAAAAGGCAGATGCTTTGTGCTTTTCCAAGTAAGGAATCTAAACTATTAAGGAAAATCATTAGTTCACACTATATCATAAGGACACAGAAGTATTGCAGTTAACCTCATGTTGATCATAGAAGCAGGGTTTCTTTCTTTTGCTGTTAAGAGTTTCTTACCTCATTCCTCATTTAGAATCTTAACATTTCTGAATTTTGCATTAGTATGAACACTTCTGTCTTCTTCCTCAAAATTAACCATCTGAAGTTGCACAGCCAGTTCAAGCAGGGAAGAACAACGGAGCAGTACAGCTCTGCTGTATTTCACCTGCTTTCACTGCTTCTGACTTCATACAGTATCATGAGTTCTATCTCTCTACAGGATGGCTGTAAAATGGTTTCCAGCTAATGCTTATGAAAGCAGCAGCAGTGTGTGTTTTGTGACACTGTAAAACAGGTATAGCAGAGAACTCATAGGAGGTGATGAGCTGGGAGGCCACAGCAGGAAGTCTGATGCCTTATCTTGGAGCATTGACCTCACTGTGAAAATCTTCAAAGCCAGACATTATCTACTTCTTTTGTTTCATAGCTGGTTTGAGTTGTCTTATCTACTGATAAGACAAGGGATAAGGGGTTAAAACTTAAACAGGGGAAGTTTAGATTGGATATAAGGAAGAAATTCTTTCCTGTAAGGGTGGTGAGCCACTGGAATGGGTTGCCCAGGGAACATGTGAATGCTCCATCCCTGGCAGTGTTCAAGGCCATGCTGGACAGAGCCTTGGTTGACATGGTTTAGTGTCAGGTGTCCCTGCCTATGGCAGGGGGTTGGAACTGGATGATCTTAAGGTCCTTTCCAACCCAAACCATTCTCTGATTCTATGATTCTGTTTATGGTTATGCGTGAGGAAGTAGCTCTTCCTTTCTGAAATAGCAGTTAACTTATCTCAGAAGAAACAGAATGCTAAAAAATACTGACATCCATGGAATCACAGAATCCTAGAATGGTTTGGGTTGGAAGGGACCTTAAAGCTTATCTAGTTCCAACCCTCAAAGCCTCATTCTTTAGTCTATTTTCCCCGCTGGGCTTAAAAAACCCAATCATAATATTTGCTTGAGAAATGATGCCCTGGAGCCTTCTGTTCTGCAGGCTGAACAATCCCAACTGTCTGAGCCTTTCTTCAAATCCCTTGTATTTGGGCATGCTTAACACATGGCTTCATACATAGTAATATGCAAATAGTATCTAGTTTCACAGTTTGGGCCATAAATCTTGTGATTCATGGAATATACTGAACATATATAAAATCACTGTTATTTAAGTGGTTGACAAAAGTATAAGTGTTTCTTTCATCAGTGGCATCTCTTGCCTTTGAATTTAGATGCAATTATAATACACATTTTGTGTCTCCTTATAAGTGAACTTCAGTTGTCATACTGCATTACCATCCTTTCATTATTCATTGTAATGGGTTCAAACTTACACTGAAGGTGATCACTCATTTACTCATTCATTATTCATTCATCTATCCCCAGATTTCAAATATGTATAATTCATTTAAAATCCTTGTGTCTGAAACTGAGCCTCCTGTGAAGAAACTTAAACTGAAGCTGAACTTTGAATTCAGTTGTGTGCACACACCTGTCAAAACATTTCTGTGTAATTTTCTTCTCCACGTTTTTAGAGGTTTGGAGCGCTTCCTATTCCTAAACCACAAAGGCAGCCTTCAGATATTACTTACTAATTTTCTGTCTTATTCAAGTAAATTATACCTCAAGCGCATATTTTCCCCTTTTTTGAGATCTTGTAAAAATGTGTGTATTTTGGTAGTCAGTATCTTAGACATATGAATAAAAGCTGGAAGAAAAGAAAAATGAGTTCTTGGTGTGTGCATGTTGTCACAACTCGTTCGAGCTGGTAGTGTTGCAATATTCTTATTAGTTAAGAGGCTGCCATAATACATTGAATAGTGAGCATCACATAGCCTCTAAAGCATTAGTCTTTTAGGAAACCTCAAGAGAGGTAGGTCTGCTTGAATTTCCTCTCCCCTTCTCCCACCCCCCCAGTTCGTTGAATAGATGCTATTGTAATAAAAATCATAATAGAAATCATTTAGTCTCTTACAACAAAAAATTGGTTGTTCTCATCCATCTTCATTTTCCTGCTTTTAAGTCAAATCAAAACTCAATGTTGCCAAAGTTTTGAAAGGTGGCTTATGGCATTAGTTGTCCGATCTGGTTCATTTCTAACATAAATTTCCCCTTAAAGTGATGCCTGCTGTAGTGATGAATCTCCCTGAGCATCTTACTAGACAGCAACTGTTGTTAGTTAAGTTTTGAGTGAATGGCTGAATCAGATATAAATTCCTTGCCTTCCTTTAGAAGCTATTTCTCCTGGTACTCTCAGTATGAATCACCTAAGAGTGGAACAACTTTCACTGATGAAAAGAGGGATGAAGGCAAGTAAATGGAAACTTCACAACTGAGACCTTAAAAAATTGGACAGTCTGACAGTACAGCTCTGAAAATTGACAGTTGCTTTTGAGAACATTGTCTTGTGTCACAGTGATCAGTAGTATAACAATTAATTCAATGTGCCTTTCAGAACAAAAATGTGAATCTTATTTGTGCACAAGGTTTTTTTTTTTTTTTCTGAAGAAAGATTTAATTTTTTTAAATGACTTATTTTTTGTTTTAAGTATTTGCCTTGGCTCTGAGGTGTGGAATAGGCTTAGTCCTAGGTCTTAGTCTTACATCACTGGGTTATAAGAATGTTTTGAAGTAACACTTTGGATTTTGAAAATCATAGGATTATAGAATAGTTAGGTTTAGAAAGGATCTTAAGATCATCAACTTCCAACCCCCCTGCCATGGGCAGGGACACCTCACACTAAACCATAAACCAGAACAAACTGACAAACAAACTCTACAAAAAACCCCTGAGTTATGGTGGTCTTGGCTGTCTTGTGCAATCTATATCAAAGTTATGACTTGTAGGATGTTCTGCAGAAGTTTTTATCTTTGATTTCCTGTCAGTGCTGCCAGAGTACACCCTATACCTTTGAATGCCTCTCAGCTACTGAAGTGAAAGTTTAAATGGGAGATGCTAAAGTTACTTGCTTTTTGCCAAAAAACAAGTTTTGCTTTTAGGAAAACAAAAGGCCCCAAATTCTCTTTCATAGGTTTCTTGCCTACCTGCAAAGAATGTAGAAGGTATGTATAAAAATATCATCATCATAATCATTTATTATTGACTTTTTTCCTACTGAGAACTGAAACATAGAAACAAGCAATAGGTATTTCTGGGTTCTTTTTGAACAGGTACTGGAAGGCATCTCAGCTCTTTTCCCAGGAACTCCCATTTTTGGCCATCTCTTCTGCTCTTCAGTCACTGCCTAGCATGTTCAAGAAAAACAGCTTAGTGTTCAGGATTTTGGTTACTGTATTTCCTGGTTGAATCCTCCTCTTAACTTAGAAATCCCAGATGTTTATTTGTAACACATATACTTACTTATTATTCAGTGTCACACAACTGCATTATTCAAGATCAATTTGTTAGATCAACAGTAATGTTGAAAATTACTGTCTTTTATGATGGAGGTTTGTTAAAAATATCAAGAAAATGAATCTTGCCTCCACTTTGTGTCTGTACAATGATTTCTTACTCTTGTCTTGTAACTAGTTTAATTCACATTAGGGGGAAATATTTCCTGAAAGGTTACCTTTCATCCATTGTGTTCAAGGACATTCCAGGTGATATAATGGAGACTTTGGGGAATATTACATGAGCATGAGACTATTACAAGTATATTTGGTTCCAAATCACATTTTAAATTTAGCTCTATCTACTAGATAATAGAATTTGGATGATATGTAATCGCTTTTAGCAGTCTCTTACCAAAATTTCCAGGAAAATTCATGCACATCATATTACATATTTATCATCTTATGGGTCTAAAAACTTGGTTGAAGTCTCCTTAAATGCTCCTTTAAGGCTCATCATTAATGGAGTCAATAATGTGTAATTTTGAGTAGCATGAAAAGAAAGCTAATAAGGTTTTAATGTTTTGAGTGCATACTGTCTCTATTTGTGCAGAGATACTCTGAGGGACTGTCCTGGGTTTAGCAGTGGCAGTCATCTTTTTCTTCTTCATAATAACTGGTGCGGCACTATGTTTTTGAGTTTCGGCCTGGGAACAAAACTGATAACAGGAATGTCTTTAGATATTGCTCAAATGTTTAGTCTGAGCAAGGACTTTGTGAGCCTCATGCTCTGCCAGGGAGGAGGGGAGGCCAGGAGGAAGCAGGGACAGGACACCTGACCCAAACTGACCAAAAAGGTATTCCATACCATAGCACATCGTGCCCAGGGTGTAACTGAGAGTTCCCCTGAAGGGCTAATGCTCTGGGGTGTTGGAGGAGGTATTCAGTCAGTGCTCGGTGGGGGTGCAGTGTCGTGAGTTTTCTGTCAGTGGTTGGTGAGATGCTGTATTCTTTTCCCTTGTTATTTCCTTTATCATTATTATTATTGGTGGTAGCAGCAGTGATTTGTGTTATACCTTAGTTACTGGGCTGTTCTTATCTCAACCTGTGGGAGTTGCATTCTTTTGATTCTCCTCCCCATCCCTCTGGAAGCAGGGGAGGGCAAGAAAGGGGGGTTGAGTGAGTGAACGAGCTGTGTGGCTGGGTTTAAACCACGGCGGGGGCAAAATCAGGTCTTGTGCCAATGGGAAGATACGATATATAAAGACTCTCGTTGACCTGTTACAGTGTTGTAGTTCATGCTTGCAGGTCTTTATTGTTCTTATTTTATTGACTTGCAAAACCATAGACAGGTGAATTCTGCATTTATAAAGGTATACCACAGGATGCTTGCTATGCTAAGGTATTAACTATGTTGGTATCTCAATTAAATACAGATGTTCTGTGTTTAGAGAACAGACCTCTGCCTGTTCTTTAAGACAGGGCCCAAACTTCATGAGATAAATGCTTTACCATAGAATGCAAATGTGAGTATCTGCGCTCAGATGCCACAGGGATAATAAAGTGGCTGCTTGAGCACTGCTGTTAAAATACATAATACTGGAAGATGCTGATTTCTGAGAATTTTTTTTTTCCATGCTGTGAAACCTATCAGATTAGATTTATCAGGACCAAAAGAGAATTTAAAGGTAGTGAGGAAAAGCCCTGCACTCTGATACCCAGCAGTGTATATAGATGGTTGTTTCTTTGCTCAACTTTATTCTAAGTCCGCTGTGAAAAGCCGTAGTTGATACCAGCACCAAATAGTAGAGTTGGAGCTCTCTTAGAAGCATAAAATGGTTTGTGTTGGAAGGAACTTCAAAGTTTGTTCAGTTCCAACCCCCTGCCATGGTCAGGGACGTTCAACACTAGACCAGGTTGCTTAAAGCACCATCCAACTTGGCCTTGAACACTTCCAGCTATGGTGCAGCCACAACTTCTCTGGGCAACTTGTGCCAGTGGTTGGATGTGCTCTCTCTGTCTATGTCTTCTCTCACAGTCCAACTTCTGGGGCCATGTGGATAATAAAGGGAGAGAGAATAAAATTAAACTGATAATTATTCCCTGTCTTTGAGGATTCAGCTACCAAAGTATTAGATATGCAGCATGACCATCGGTGTCTAACTTAGACATCCATACCTATATGACACTGGAAACACATTTTGTAGGATACAAAACATACAGATAAGTACCTTTTCCTTGTGTTTGACTTAAAATTACAAGCTTAAATGGAAGCATGTAGAAGAGGGTAATTGCAGGTGGTGTAGTCCACATTGTGCTGCAGAAAAATGGCTACAGTGACTATGAATATCAGTTCTATAGCACTGAAAGCTCATCAATCACATTGCATTTGAGCATGTGCTTGCACATGCTGTGTTTGCCTTTCACCCTTGGATAGTTTCTGTGGATGTCCCATCAGATGTGTGGCAGCAGCATAGATACTAAGTTAAATCATATTGGTTTAATCCAGTTTGATGTCCATTTAATCCAGTTTTAATCTTGTTTGAAATCCGTTACTTTTGATTTACAGTTTAACTTTGTTTTACATAAGAGGATTTTTGGTTATTTGTTTAAAGAATAGTAAGTTGAATTTCATTGGTCAGTATTTATTATCAATTTGATAGTAATTACAGTCTTTCTGTAAATTTTGTATTTTTGCTAAAACAGGTATGTATTTTATCTTCCCATTTAACCAACCACATAGGTAAGCACAGGTTTATTTGTATTTTTAATTTTTACTTATATTAAAAATTATATAGACCCTCTATTTTAGGTTTGTATTTAATATTAAAGTTGTGACTACCCTAAAACAAAGCCTGATCTCTTTGAAGTATCTGACCATACTGTAATATTTTTTTGATCACTTAAACATGGTAAAATCTTGGGATTCAATGTCGAAAGCACTTTTTAAAGCAATGTATTATACTGTAAGATAACAGGATTAGTTTCTTCAGTGCTTTAACCTTCTTGTTCATTATGGAGTAATAAACCATGGGCACGCATGATGAGGTTTTTCATGAGGTTTTCTGTTAATGTTATCTTTTGTGCTCTGGTACTTTTTAGGTTAAGCAGCAGTTGCTGCTTGAGAAAGAGTGTCGGCTGCGCGATCTGGAAGATAAACTCGGAGAGTATATTGCTGCTTTAGCCTTTCAGAAGACTGCTAAAAAATCCAAAATGTTGGAGCTGTATACTGCTATCATAAGTGTGCAATCTTTGCTCTTTGAACAACTGAGCATGTCAAAAGCCCTGTCAAAACTGGAATGTATTCAGATTTTAGAAGCACACAACCCTGTAAGTAAGGAAGTAGTGGAAAGGAAAAATTCCTCTTAGGAGACAGCAACTATCACAGTAGCTTAGTTGACTTCAATTTAGCTGTGCTGATTTGCAGCTCCTGGTTGTCCAGTATTTAATTTCTGTCATTATGTACTTTAATGCATTCAGTTAAAGGAATAAAGAGAAGAACAGTAGTAGAGCCAGGACAGACTGTGTATCATTATGTTTTATTTTCATTCTAATTGCATCCAGAGATCTACAGTGTATTTTGATGGCTAATTATTATTAGTGACTTATTGATTGCAAGGAAGATAACTGGGAAGTGATTGTGAGTCATGACTGGGATAGTATGTAAATTGTCATGACTTTGTTACAAAGTTGACTGTGCTGTACTGCTATCCTTATGGTAAAATCCATAACCACATGATATGCTTAAGTCACTGAGCTTTTAAAGATTATATATACAGCCTCCTACCTGTCTCTGTCTCCCTCCAAGCACAGTTAACACAGTTTAGCAGAAACTTTGGAAAGGTCTCCTCCCTTCATCGTATTTCTTATATACTTGGTGTGTGCCAGTTTTCTGAACCTTTTTTAATAATTCAGTGCTTTGTATTCATAAGGATTTTTTTTTTTTAAATCTGCTGTTTGAAATCATCCAAGTGGGGCTTGTGAGAGCACTGGAGTAGAACCAACAAAATGGGTTTTTAAGAGCAAAACTTCTTTGCTAGAGGGCATCATTAGGTAGCTATTGCTGTGAAAACTCCTAGTTAAATTTTAATACTTTCATCTCTACAGCGTTTCTCTTTGCATGGCAGTTGGAATGCCTGTATGATTCCAGCTTTGCTTAAATTTGTATAAAATCTATTGAAAATAGTGAAATTGTATGTAGACAGAGTATTAAAAAAATAATTTAATCTGAAGTTATTGCCTTTTATGCAGTAACTGTAAGGGGGCTCTTAGAAGAGGTTGCTTTTAAGTTGTCTGTCCTTGAACAGATGAAGAAAAAGAATTGAAGGAGGGATTGAAGAGAGACCTGGAGTAGCTAACACTGGATTTTTTCACCAGTGTGAATGAACTGATTTAAGACCTATTTTGGAGAAAAAAAATCTTAGAATCATAGAATAGTTAGGGTTGGAAAGGACCTTAAATTACTTTAGGCATTGTTTAAAGAACCTGTTAGGTTTGGATTGCAGAGGCTGTTTCCTGGTGATAAAACTCATCCTCTTGCTGTAGTTTAGTCTAACTCCTTTGTCCAACTAACTGGCAAATTTTAACACCTGTTGCTTTAAAGCAAATGCATCAGATTACAGAGGATTCCCTAATGCTGACAACATCAGTGATAGTTTTGCTGATCAGTAAAACAAACACATGTGTCTATATGTGAGTTTGCTTCATCCCCTTAGAGGTAACAAGTTAATAACCAATTGTGGTGTTGGATCTAAGCACTAATGTCAAATCCTGCTGACGAGGAAGCAGACATTTACTTAAAGGTGCTGTGCTCCAGTGAATCTGTAGTCTGAATAGAACTGATGGGATGGAGGAATAGATCAAAATTCAGCATTTTCTCCAAGATACAGGTTGAGAAATAGGGCACTGAGATTCTAAGAAACTTAAAGGTTCAGGTCAGACAGCAGTGACCTTGGAAAACGGGACTATGCAACTGATGTCTAGTTTGCCTCTGACCAAAAAAAGATCTTCATCATGAGGGATAAAGTCCACTTAAGACTTTGGGGTTTAACCCAAAGAGCATAGTATTTTAACCCTAATTTTATCACACTAAGTATGAATTATTGTTTTTCCATGTAAACCTCATTGATATTAGCTGTTTATTCAGTATAACTAAATCTACTTTAGATTTAACTCAGACTGAGTTTCTCAAGCTCTTTTCAGAGACTTTATGCAGCTTATAGATGAATTCTGATGGTGCCATTCTTTTGTTTGAATCTGAGCCATGCTGGTAGTGTATTTTGTAGGTGGCCTCTACAGTGAAAGGTTTCAGAGGGCACTGACCTTTAACACAGTGAAAATTGACTTGTATCTTTTGGCATTGTTCTGATACTCCTGGTCTACAAGTCATGTTTGCTGAAGCCATGCAGTGAATTTGGAAGTGTAATGACTGCAAGTGGCTGGGTAGAATGAGAAATGAATAAACTAATATCAGAAATTTTGATACCATCTTTTTTCTTGTCTCCAAATGAAATTCACTCTTCCAAGTTAAATTATGACTTTTTATGCTTACGTCTTTTCAACCTCTAGGAGATTGAAGAACTTGACAGGAAGCTGGAGTATGAGATGTTGCATAAGGAGTCAGCTCAGCAGCAGCACCATCTAATGAGTAGGCAGAGGTGGACTCTGGATGGGTTGGGACTTTCAAGTGAAGCTGTGGAAACAAATGCAGACAGACAGGTGACAGTTCTGCTAAGACAGGCTATGAACAAATGTGGGCAATTTATAAGTCTGCATCAGCAAAGGTAAGTCTTTGGTCTCAGGTTCTATAAGCAGTCCTTATAGACCATAAGATATTACAAACAGCAGGCTAAATGTTCTGCTGTTGGGGAGTTACTATGCATGTGTTTCAACAGTGCATTTTTGTGGTTGTAGCCCAGAGCATAACTGAGCAATCTTGAGAATATTGAAATAAGAAACATGAAATAATAATAACCTAGTTGTGTATAGATTATGCTGTGTTGCATGGCAATCACCATTTCTTGATGGAGATAGTGGAAAAATAATAATACTCCTTAGCAGCAAGGAGTAAAAGAATTTCAATCCTGTTCCTTTGTCTCCAAAGAACATAGGTAGGGACTTCAATGAAACCTGACCTGCAGGGGTCAGGGGAAGTAACTGAGATGATTTAAATTAAATTTCCATGACAAATGTCACACTGTACACTGAATTCCTTGTCACACAGTCATTTTTTATAGGATATATAAACTCTTCTTCAGAGACAGGCTCAGTTTCACTTTTCCCTGGCCAATTTTTATGCAAAGGTATCAGTAACCAAAAAAAAGGTACATAGAAATATCTGTCTAGTCATGAAGGTTGCCTAGCAAAAATGGGTGGTAATGTGCAAAATTGCAAAGTATTGTATTACCTTCAAGAGGGTTACAGGAGTTAGGTATTACATTTCTATGTGTATTGTACAGTATTAAAAGCCTACCACATTTCAAGATACGTGTATGATCCTGAGAGGGTGTTTTCCATTACAAAGAAGAATTTCTGTGTAACAGCTGATACATTTAAAATGGCTTTGAGAGGCTTTGAGTGGAGTTACAGCACTCTTAAGTCTGTTTCAATTCTGAACATGCGGGAGCTCTACACAATGTAGATTAATGACTCTTTCAGAAGTGAAGAGTCACTAGAAGAGCAAATAGGTTACTGATTTGTGGATGCTACTGTAGAGATCTCTCAGTAATGCCTTAAAAGAAACAGCAACTAGCTTTTATTGTTCACCTGAAAACTTAATGGAAGAAACAAGTTTTGTACTTCTACCAAGTAACATGAGGATGGCTTCATAGTTTGGTCCAGAAACAACAAAAAAAAACCACCACTAGTGAGGGAATTAGCTATTTACTATTATATTCCAGCAATAAAAAGATCTACAGCTTGCCATAAACTGTGGTGATGAAATTTAAAGAGGATGGGGACAGGCTGAGTTGTGTCACATTGGAGCAATTCTGGATATGAATTGCGTGCAAGAGCATAGGCTTAGATTCTGCTGTCATATTTGTTTGGTGGTTCAGGGAAGAAGGGAAGAGAAGTTGGCTTATTTTAGAAGTTATGCTGCTCACCCAGCTTTGCTGACAGGAAGTCATGCTTCCTGAATGGATGACTTTCAGATATTGTTTTCTGTAATACAGTTGTTGAGCCTGGAAAGACTTTAATATTAATTCTGTCTTTCACTTCAGCTTGAGAGATGAGCAATGGAATTGCATGGTGCTTGAAGATCTCCTGGAAAATATAGAAATGGATGCATTATTGGCACTTTATAGTCAGGTAAGCATGAAATTGAGCAAAGCTTCCAAGTTTAAATTAAGGCTGAATCTGAAAATAAGCTTTTGTTCTTTTGGGGGAAGTGTTACAAGTGTATTTGGAGTGACTATCTGCTAATAGTGGCTACCGGTTCTGCTGTTAGTTGTCTGTATTATCATTCACTTAATTCTGACCTGCTTTCAGCCTTTTGAATTTTACTGAGTTATATTTCTTTTTATTCGCTTAAAAATCATTTCAGGGTGTTCTGTTGCATTTCATTCTGTAGAGAATTAAATTGCCCGAGTTTTTGGTTTACAGGTGGATTTAAAGTCTGATTTTCATGTAACAGGACAAGGGATTTCTTTAGGTTTTAATCAGGAATGGTCGCATTGATTGTGTTACAAAACTAAAAGATAGAAGAACTGCTAGTTAAGTTTTCTAGTATCATTACTCATAGTGTTTTTTAGAAGAGTGTCAGCTCTTCAGGTATTGGCTGCCTGTCAGTCCCACAAAAGGCATTAAAAACGAATCACTACTGTTCTCAAGTGTTATCTGCAGGCCTTGGTTGAGATATGTAGCTGGTGTCAGAAAGGAGATTCAGTGTTTGAGCTTTTTGCATCCGATCATCTTTCAGGAACAAGTGTGGTTGCAGTGACATGAATCATAAAGTCAGAGCTTCAGAGATCAGCAAGCCAAGGGAGGAACCACTTAAACTAAGGGTCTTTCAGGTTTTCCTGTGCCTTGTTTCTGCTCAGTTTTGTGAACTCTGTCGTCTCCCCAGTTAGATGTCTATTTTAAGTCAGCTTCTCTCATGAAGAGTTGGAGTGAGACTCCTGTATATTTTTTCTGTGTTAGGATATTCACCTGGAAGGTAGCACATGTTTTCAGACCCGTCCTCTGATTTAGATAAGGAGTTTGAATGACAGTCTCTTAAAGTTCGCTGGAGTGTGATAATCCCTTCAGTCTCTGCCTCTCATGGAGACACTCAGGCTCCATTCAGAGTAGAGTTTGGGGGCAGGATGAGTGTGTGTTTAGTATTGTTAGTATTATTGTATTCCTCTTTGATTTCTCCCCACCTCCTGTTGCAGCTGTACGGTTTTTTTCAAACTGGCTTGCTATCCTGTCAGCTCTGGCAGTTTGGGATATTGTAAGCAGGTATGGCTCTCAGGAGCTGCTGAATTCTGTTCCAGCATTTAGTTCTTTCCCACTGTTTTCTGCCCCCAATGATCTACTGTGTATAGAGGTTCTAATATTTTATTGGGATTTCACTGCATCCTGCTGACACTGCTAAAAACTTCTGCTGCAGGCCTTTGATAAGGTGATATGATATTTATTATAACCTTGATAAGTTTATATGGTATTTATGATGTAAATATTCATATGATGGTGAGTTTTAATCTTTATTTCTTTATCACTTTAAACTTTATGTTTATTCACTTATGCTTCTTTAAAATAGCTTGTGTAAAATGATCACCCACTATTTTCATTATTCACTCAGTTTTGGAATGGTGATGTGACAGCTATAACACTTTTCAGAGGCAGTATTAAATTAAAGGCAGTATTAAATTAGAGCCTTTATTTTGCCCATTTTTAGTCGCATTTGTCTAATACCTCAAGATTTCAGAACTTTTTTCTAGGAGAAAAGATGATCTTTTGCCCTGTTCAATGTTCCTTTTTTTTTTTTTTTTTATGGAACAGTTGCAGAGGCTTCTGTGAATACTTCTGTGAAACATACAGTGCTTCAGCTACATGCTGAATATGATAAATAGAAGTTAAGTCTTAGATAAAATAAACTCTGTTACACATTTGTCAAAAATAAGCGTTGTAGCAGATAGAAAAATTGAAAATGCTTTGAAAGGTCCTTTGGGCTTTGCTGATCTTTCTCTGTACTAGTGTGGCTTAAGTCAAAGGTCTTGGTTGGCTGTAGTCTTTTGAATTCTTCTTACACTGTTTGTTGGGATTTGGGTTTTTTTTTCTTAGTTCATTATATATTTATCTGACAAAATATGCTGCATCCCTGGCCATTATAAAGGCTTTAACAGCACAGACCAACTTCTCCAGATTAGCACTGCTGAGACCATTGTCATAGTTTCATTTCAATACTTTTAAATCTGCTGTTGCCTTTCAATCTTGGACTAATTGGAGAGACCATGTACAGTGTTTATTTAACAATTTCATAGGCTGGCAAAACAAGTCAGGACTAAGTGGAAACTCTTAAAAGAGAGCATGAAGACTGCATTAATCTCATACTGTGGTTCGTATTTTGCCATACTCTTGGGCATAGAAGCTTTGGAAGAAGATGCATGTAACAAGCCAGATGCTCAGCAGAAGAGTTCTTACCTTGCAAAGGGTGTTGTGAAATGTTTTTCTGCTGCTCTTCAGCTTGGTTATCTCAGCTAGAGCCTCAGCATCTACCTCCCTCATAAAGGCATGAATTCAAGATTTGTGCCATGTTAAGATAAATGCTAACCTCCAGTCAATTGTGATCTCCCCAGCAGCCAGGACTGCTGATAAATGATTGGAAGTGGCTCAGGGAGCACTTCCACCAGTTCCTCAGTACCCTTGGATCCCATCTAGCCCCATAGTTATGTGTGTGTCTAAGTGGCGTACCAGATTGCTGACTATTTCCTCTTGGATTACAGCAATTTAATTGTCTTCTGTGATGAGTGTTAAGTTTCTTGGGCATAGATGCATTGTGAAAGAGCTTCTGAACAGCATGGCATGTATTCCGCAAATTGAGAGGTTAAAATCATTGCTTTGCAGACTACATAAACTGAAAATGTCATAATTTTCACAGTATCCACTTCTCTTACCACCCTAGCAGGTAAACAGTGACCTTTGATAATTAAAAATTTTGATATCTTGAAGGCAGAGATTTAAAAGCATCACTGTCACTTCACTGCAGTTGAAAAACTGCACTCACTGTTCAGTGTATACTTGGGGGACTGCTTTGTGTTTTGTTTGTAAGATTCCCTGAAGAAATAATTAATTTGTGTAAAAATTAATTAGATATCATTATATATACCATTGAGGGTTTTGTGTTTATATTTATTCACATAAAGTGTATCCCAGAGATATTCTGGGACATAATTTATTGAAATTCCGTAAAACACATACATATTTACCCTGCAGATATACAAAACATCTGTTCTCTGCAAGTGTAAGTCCAACTGTTATTCCAAACCTCAGTATTCTTAGTTTAACTGTAAAGAAGTATGTGCTTAGAGAAGACTAATTTATTAAGGCTTAGAGTGCAACATGTTCCTGCTTTTGGATGTGCTTATCATGTATGTGATACGGGAATCGATTTTTAAATCTTCCCTCCTCCCTCATTTTCTTATAAATTATGGAACACAGTACATTGGAAAGTATTAGGAAGCTATAGCTATTGTACCTCTGTATCTTGCACTCATTCATTTCTTTTAAGAGGACTTTCCTCTTTAGGCTCATTTTCAGAACTATGCATGCAGCCCTCTCTAGAAAACCAGGTAATTTTTGCTTTCCTACGTTTCATGTTTCAGCTTATCCTTATCAAGGCAGAACTGGGTCAATAACAGATTTGCTTGAATGATAGTCAGTTCAGGATCAAAGGCCTCTGGTTGAAAAGTTTCTTTTAAATAAGCTCATAATATAGTCCCAGGTACACCAGTTGCATTCTGGAGACAGCAGATGATGCAGGCAGAGTGTCATGTGGAAACAGCACCGTAAGCTTGAAACACAGCACAGATCGAGTTCACTAGTTCTGCCATTAGTTGTTGAAATTCACAATTCAATTCGGTCCATATACTTAAAAGTAATCCTGCTGGGTTTAAACTACAATTCTTTCTTGGTTTTATTATGATCATATAATATACCTGAAGAATCAAAGTCACCCCACAGTGGAGCACTTTTGGTCTGACTGGTTGACTATTCCGGTATTTGCATGCACATTCAGTTCTTCTCAGTTCTGTAAGCTGGTCTGGATAGCTGTGAGCATCTGGAAGTGCTGCTCACTGCTGGTGCATATTCACACATCCACACTCCCTTGGCCATACATATGTTAGATGCCAGTGGGCCCCTGTGCCACTTTTAGTACTGGTGACAGCATTGTGGGACCTGGCAGGATTACTTAATTGTGAATTCTGCTGTGTTAGAAAAGCATTAAGGATTCCGTTTCAGTTCCTAAATCATAGTTGAAGTGGAAAGGTAAGGGTCAGAGTGGAGAAAATGTTTTAAAGAGGAAACTATTACAGAGGAAAGCAGTACTGAAGTCATCTGTGTCACCACTGACTTTTAGGTCCTGATACCATTTAGCCAAAAAGGGCACAATAGACCACAGAGATGTTTAATTTTTATTCTCATTTAATGTGTTTTTTGTAAGTTTCTAGAAAATCATTTTTAAAAAGTACAACACAGTCTGTCTCTAACTATAGAATTTAAAATTAGGTGTCTGTATTAAGATTAAAGCTCTTATTTACATTCTTCTCCAGAGAAAAATCAAACCTTTTCCTGCCCTAAGCCAAAATGGACATTTCTTTTACCTAAATTTAGTTCCTGTTTAGGGTGAAGACATTGGACATTTTAAAGACTGCATTAACTTGCTAATTTCTCCTCAATCTTAGGATTTTGTCCTGTTCATTTTAGTATCTCAGTAGTTTCCATGGAAAACTTATAACAAGAACCCTGTAAAACCCAGGAAGCTTTGGGGACATGGCTATTTTTCTTGCCTTTTGGAGAGGAGTTCTCTGCTTGGAGAATAGTTACGGGTTTTTATTTTTTGGCCATCAGAATTTGGTTTAGGACTGCATTGGGGGTGATTGCTTTGTTTGTTTCTACATGGATTTAGCAAAAGATTTGTCCTTTACAGGACATCCTTTTGGTAAAATGCCTTCTTGCAAAAGAAAACAGTGATTTGATAAAGGCATCTTGTGGGTACATTTGCTACTCTGGAAATTGGTCATGCAAAACAAGAGGCAGAGTTCAAATATTTACTGTGATATTTTGAGTCCATTTTGGACTCAGAAATTGACTGTCTTCAAGCATGGTGGGACCTTATAGGTTTTTTATGTGACATGGGCTTTGTAGTCATCTCCTCATCAAATTTATAGGAAAGTCTACAGAGCAGAGGTGACTCGGCTGTCGTGAGTCATCTGGAACATTTGGCATGCCTTACCTAACTTCAGCTACCTGAGATGCGTGGATAGTTTGAATAGACTACAACAGCTTTTTTCTGGCATCCTTTGAGGAATTTAACTTGCTTTATTTTGCTCTTTTCTTTCCATGTAGTTCTCAATGCATTGGAGACTTTTCTTATTTGTTACACAGACTTTGAGGTTATATGACTTGTTATACATGTTATATATAAGTATATAACATGAGGTTATATACTTGTTATACATGACTTGTTATACAGATATGAGGTATCTGCAGAAACAGCCCTGAAGACACAGTAGTTTTGACAGCAAAGCAGAAAACAACAGGATTTTGGTGTTTGGAAGGGGAAATGCGGCATATTGATTGTCTAGAGAACAACTACATTTGAACTTAGTCTATTTGAGCACTATGTTAATATGGTCTACCACTGACCTTGGGCAAAAATAGAGAGGACATTTGGAAAAAAATAGACCCCAAACACCAAACAAAACCAGATTTTTCCTTCACCTCTTAACAAATGTTATTACAAGCTGTTCTCTGAGTTTATCACAGAATCTTGTGTTAACAGAGGCTGCACAATAAAGTGCTCAGCCCTGGCAACATATAAATATTGTCATTAGGTTTCAGAGGCTATTTTTTCTCCCTTAATTCTGCAGACCAGGGAATGCTATATAGCTTCATTACTATCTTGAAAGCATTTCTTCATAGTAGTACCAGCAGTAAATTAACTAAACCTTACACGCTAGATTATGGTTGCATTGTGTTTTTTCAGACTGAAGGGTATCAAGTAGATGTCCTAAGCACATACATACAATAAGATCAGCTGTTCTTTTTAACACTGACATTTACCTTATCCAGAATGAAATGGATAATCAAAATATATATGGGTAGAAACAGTGGCCATAGGACTGTGACCACTTGACACCAAAATTGTTGCCACTAACACGATTTTCAGTAATATCTTTTGTTTCTATAATGAATAATCCTTTTATTTTCAATGCTAAATTTATCTGTCTTCTATTCACTGATCCTCTAGGAGCTTCGGCTGGCTGGTTATCTGGCTAAACTGACACGGGTACCAATGAGGATGTTGCACAGGGTCCTGAATTTGGTGCTGCCCTCCAGCTCACAAAGTGAGATTCTTTCTGTTCTTGATTCCATCAGTAAATACTCAGATGGTGTTGCTGAAAGTGACAGTAACGCAGATGAGTCTGGCAGCTGTAAGAAAAGGTAAGCATGATATTTTTTGGTAGACCATTGCAAGAAAAGATTACTGCTTTGCATATGTGTATGTTTGCTGGACAAGCAGATTGACAGCAATATTAAAAATCACAGGTGCATAAGTTTCCTTTTGAAATATTTCTGTGGGGTAAAAATACTTTGAAATTGCTACCTTATTTTGTGAAATATTTAAACTATAATAAATTGTTTGACAAAAAGGTAATACTTTTTATAACTTTTGGAGATAAGTGGTTGTTTTATAGATGTATAAATCTAGTTCTGATAATTTTCTTTCTCTTTAATTGGAGTTTATGAAAATATTTTCCTTCCAGCATTTTGTATTTATAATATTCTAGCGCACCTGATTTCAGGAGTATTGAACTCCTGAAGATATAAAGGAGGTCCTTCTTTCTAATAAAAATTTCAACATTGCCCCTTTGTAGTTCAGTATGGAAGTCCCAAGTGTCCACTGATTTTCCCTCTACTCACAGAGAAGGTTCATCTCCCAAAGCCTTTATCCCTTCATTTTATCTCCATTACTGTGCAGCTAACATGGAGGTACTCCCAGATGCTCTCTCCTAACTCTTTGCTATGACATGGGAAGGGCAGAAAAGCAGATGCTGTAGCATTGGTCTCTCTAGTTGTCAAACATGAGTTGTCAAGGAACAGATGAGGGTCCTTGGGACCATGCCCTGAGGTGTGATCTTAGCTTATTTAAATTATTTGTGGCAGGGCAGCAAGCAAATACTTGAATGCTCTTACTGACTGTACTCATGGTGTAACTGTTGTGGGTTTGGTAGCTAAAATTAGAAAGGGGAGGAAAGTGTGTTATTTGGAGATTTGCTGCTGGGAATTTTTTCCTTTCCTACTCCTTCAGGAAGAACCAAGAGTTGTGGCAAGCACTGGAGAACAAATTAAGGCAAGATCTGATAAACAAAAGTTTGGAAAAGTTCCCTTCTCTAAACAAGAGAAAAGACAGGTAAGGAGAAAACAGGAATAAACATACATGGGTTTTCTTAATAGTTCATTTAGTCTCCAAGGTTTCTCTTTTATCTGTTAGAAATCAGAAAATAAGTTCATAAATAACACATTTGCTGTCACTGTTCCGCTGTCTGTTTCCTAGGACATATTTGCACATAATAAGCAGTAATAGTAAATGCCTAAAAAGATTTTTCTGTACATATATACAGAGCTCACATATTTACATATTTTTCATATGCACTGGCCATCTTCTGTATGCTTATTTATTATAAGGCTAACTCTCCTTATGCAGTTTTGTATCCCATAAAACAATATGTGAATTACTTGGGATTCCGAAGTTACCCCTTCCATGTGAGCTTATGGCATAGGAAGTTATGCTTTTTTTTGCCCACATTTTCATTTTTTCTTTTTTTTTAAAAAAAAATTAATTTAGCTTGATAAAGAAGAAACAACTTGCCTTCTTGGAAAAAGCACCATTCATTCATCTTGGATGTTCACCTACACAACCTGCTATGGAACAGTCTGATCCACCTGCTTCTTTGAACACTGCAACTGCTGAATCCATAGAGCTATTAGACACAGGGGAGAAGGTATTTTTGTTCCGTGGGCCCAGTGATCCAATTCTTCCTTTGCACAATTCTCCAAAGAAAAAGAAAAAGAACTTTCTTAATTCCAAAAAGGCTTCTCATGCAAATACAGACTCATAGGAAAACTTCCCTTCAGAGTATCAGCAGGGAAAGAGGGAGTTATTTAAAATTCTGTAAAATAATGAGAAAGAAAGAAGAGTGCAGTTTAAATAACACATGCATTGCATTAATCTCATGTGTCTGACATTGTAAATAGCTGCAGTGTAGAATGGCGCAGTTAGCAGTGTACATTGTGCATTTTTTATTCTTGTCAGTATATGATGCAGTAGGTGAAATAGGTGTTTTATGATGCACATGCAGCAGGCAGCACTCTCTGTTCCTTCGGTACATTTTGACCATTTTTTGCACTGATTTTACTGTAGTTGTACTTTTACAAGTTATATAGAAAAGTTATTTATTATGCAAAGTACTGATTCACTATTTTTGTACTTACGTATTCTTGTAATAAGCTGTGGTATAGCAGATGACATGAAGAGATGAAGTGGATGACCCACAAATCCTCTGTTCACTGACTTTCTGCTATTCTGGCTAATGTACTGTTTAATGTGTTCTTAATAAGCTTTGAATGTTACTTCTGCAGTCTCTGTTCTTTAGTTTTAGCTGGTAGTCCAGCTCCTCAGCATATATATATGCACTTGGCCTTGCATCTTGGAGTAACTTCAGTTTTTCACTCTTGTTTCTAAACTTACTTCAGTTGAGCTGTGAATGTGGCTACAGTTCAAAACTGTGTTAAATATTCGCAACCTGTTGCAGTCTCTTTTTTTTTTTGGTGAAATAACATCACACTTGCTTAGTAGAAAAGGGAAAAATGTAAATGGACATGGAAAACATTCACAAGCTTTTTTGATTGCAGTGCTGCCAACTTTCACAGTTTTAGGTGGGTATTTTTTGAAGTTTTTATTTCTAGATTTCTCTAAATCGATGAGAATATCATTTTACATTTCAAATAGTGTTCATTTTAAAACCACTCTGTTGACAGAAAGAAGTCTGTTCTTATAAACCCTAAATACAGGAAAAGGCTAATTAAAAGAAACATGTATAATATTTCATTTTGATCAAGTTGCCTTAGAGGGTGCTATGATCATATATTTTGCAATTTTTCATGTATGGCATTTCTGTGTCTTTGTATTAATACTGTGCCAATTTCATTTTAAAAATTAAAATGTTACAATATGTGTGTGTGTGCAGTTGGCATCTATCCCAAAAACATGTATTTTTTCCCCACTTCTCTTGACAAGTTTAAATATTCATCCCACAGTAAACAACAAGCAGTGTTTCATATTGCTACTACCATTAGAAAATATATGCAGTAATTTGCCTAATAATCCCAATTATTTTTTGATTGCATTCTTCACTCTTTTCATGGAAGTCATTGCTCTCACAGAAAGAGTCTGTCAGCATTGTGGGAGTTCAGAATCACTATGTTTTAATGTGTCTTGTATGTTGTCTCCAAGCATGGGTGAGTAAAAGTAGTCTGTCCTACCATGGACCTAGGTCAGAGCTGAAGAAGAGGAGACTGGGGTGTTTCAGAAAGGGGTTTGGCCCTGTGCAAGAAAAGCCAGTAGGAAAACCTGAGCTGTGGTCAGGGCTGCAAGGAGTAATTGAATGCTGAAGAACCCTCTCTTGAATGTGAGTCTCCCGAGAGTTTTTTTGCAAGCCTGAGCTCTAGGCTGTTAGAATAGGAAAGGGAAATGACAGTACTGATCAAAGAGAAAACATTGGTGCCAGTACCTTTAATGAGTTACAATAATACAATGCAAAAGCTGAATACTGGTTGCAATATCTGTTTATTATCCTTAACAGATAATCTGTATGTCTAATACTAGAAGACTGATCTGTAACTCACACACACCTCATCACAAATTCAAAGCAGCTCAGATTGTAACTACTCTAGTAGGGAAAGTCATGCCCTGCTATGAATCAGTTTCATATCATTCAATACATATTCATAGAAATGTCCAGATCTTAAAATGTCTTGTGCCTCATAAAAGAAGTACTACCTAGGTAATAGCCCACTTCACTACAGAGTTGACTTTTGTTTTGAGTCTTTCAGAGGACATAGGAGGGCCAGCTGTTGTGTGCAGTTCAGGATTCTGAATGTTACTCATATGGGACAAACTGTTCTTCATTCTCATTAAATCAGCATCAGAAAGGGACACCTTGCAGTCTGGTTGAACCTCTTATTTTAAAAAGATACAGTGAAATTAAAAGGATAAAAGAATCTGGTGAGGGTGCTACTATCATGCTCATTATAGAATTGGGATTTCAAAGAAATACCTCACTTGTTTAGCAGTTTTTCTTACTGATTTCTATCTGGCTATATAATGCATTTTACTAAGATTGAAAGTACTGGAAATGAAGGACCCTCTAATCCCACAATTAATTGTATTCCCCTGTAAATTTATTACTTCTCATCTTGTCCCTGACTGTTGACAGTGAACTCAATCTCCATTACAGCTGTTGTCTCCCCTCAACCTGAAGCTGTTGACCAAGAAGCCAAAATATACAACGAACAAGGAAAGAACAAGCAAAGATATCTGTCCTTGGGCCATGATGCTTTAATTCACACAATAAAAACTGTCTTACTGGCAATGGTATAATTTATTGAAGGAATTATTCTCCACACTGGAGAATAAACTGTAGCTTTTTGTTATCATTTCTTCAACATGAGCTTAAGTAATGTTGCAGTCTGCACCCCCTGGACAGCACATCCCTTGTGCCTAGGGCACTGCCAGGACACAACCTGAGCTCCTGGTTCAGGATTTTCAGGAGGCTTGTTACTAGTGCACAAGGTCCTTGGCGTTACCATTGGCCCAGCTTTCTGCTCATGATGTGGTCCCTTATGCAGGACCATGTAGTGTTTGTCAAAGCTAGAAATGCTTTGGCAGGAGACAAAATGCTAGTGTCATATAAAGGCTCAGAAAATTATTTTGAGATACTTCAGCCCTTTTAAGATTAAATGGACACTTACTGGAATGTTTAATATTTTCAAAGTCCTCAGTGTCCATAGATTTAAATAGAATTAGAATCCATATGCTTTTGGGACTGTGCAACTAATTGCAATGGAGTAAGTAATTATTCACCAGATTTTCTGCTGTGTCATAACTAGGATCCTGTTGTTCATGTTGTATGCTGTAGTTTCCTCACAAATGCATTTAGTGAAGTCTAATCAATCTGAATAATGAAGTTTTTTGCTACATCTCTTAGTAGAGGTGAAACAAAAATCACAGTGTCATAGATAATGATAGCGTGACGCCTGCATAGTTCCCTATAGAAGGAGCAGATTTTAAAAGATTATTTATTCTCCTTGCCATATTTTTGGCTTTGCATATTCAGAGATACAGATGCTGGATTAGCATACAAAATGTTACCCACTCAGTTGTTTAGTTTAAGGTCAAGCTTTTATTTAAAAGATTCAAAGTGGACCTGACACTTCACTACTGAAAAATGTAAAAATGGAAGAAAAAGCATTGACATTTTTGTGGGATTGTTGTGTTTAATGGGTAACTTCATGTTCGCTGATTGCTGTAATGGTTTTGAGTTAACTTTTCAAGTGACAATGTCTCTTTAATAAGGTCAATTCTGCAAAATACTTGTCTGCTTTATTTGAACCTGGGGAAATCATGCTGATTTCTTTCATTATCTTGTATATGCTCTGCTGCTATTTTAACACCTTTATTTCTTCTGGGGAATGTTAATATTTTTTGTGTTGTTACCTTAATACAACCCCTGGCCAATAATTACACTGCGTTTCATCAACAGCTTTCACTTCCCAAGAGACTGGCAGTTGGATTTTTGAAGCACCAAGCACTCAGCTGACCCAGTTCCCCTCTGCCCTGTGACAAAACATTTTGCTGCTGTGCTGATGTAACTGGTGCAAATCATAGAATAGCTAGGGTTGGAAAGGACCTTAAGATCATACGGGTATACCAGCATAACGTTTATTTCCCTTCCTGAATTACCAAAGCTATATTGTCGCAGGATGTTGAGAGCTGTGTAAGAGTTCATCTGAACACTTGTACCCACCAAGCAGTGTCATGCAAGTGATGACCATTACCCTCCTAGTCAGGTACTCCAGGTAGGATCCAGCCTTTGCTGCTTTCTGCCTCTTCACTTTAGTCCTATTGTACAAAATGGCTGGTGAATGCCACCAACTCAGGTCTTCAGTGCTCTGGATCCAGTTGTTTTCTTGCAATTCACACAGAGTAAAGCAAGAAAACAAATAAGGCTCAACACTTGTGAAAGACGATACAGTGTGCTCACTGTTTGCCTTTGTGTTGCAGACAAGCTGTGGTATAAATGATCCATTTAATGAGAACTGATAATGCCTCTCTGTATTTGAGCAGTCTGTGCCTCTTGGCATATAAAACCCCTAGTTATTTCTTTTTTTTCACCTTACCTATATCAAAAAGCTAGAGTCATGCTGACGAAAAGCAATTTGTTTCCCTCAAGGTTCAGACATTCCTCTGGGGAGCAGGAGACAGACATTTGGTCATATATTCAGGGAAGGGAATTATGGTTTGAAAAAGTCTCTGTTAGAGCATCTTCTTCAGTTGCACCAGAGAAGCTATGTGCAAAAGAGAGGCTGTGTATTTTCAGCTACTTCTGTTTGAAATGGCAGGTATTTTTTCCAGACAAAACAGCATTCAGAATCTGAGGGCAGAATTTGCTACGTTTGCGCTTTGGTCCTTGCATTTGAGTAACTGAGAATGACATCAGGTTACAATATGTGCATGGTTTTGTAGTTACTCAACTGAACAAAAATATCTCTATGAAGGGTGTTCAAGGAGTGAAATAATACTTTCAGAAGCATAAATTGAAAGGCCATTAGGAAGTATTTTTAGTGGATAGATGTGTAAAGTCTGTATTACCTGAAAATTAGTCTGTACTAGTGCTTGTTGGGTTTTTCCAATATACTTTTGTTCTGCTTACAGATTGACTATCACTAGTGATTAAATCTGGTCATGTCTGCCTGCAGATTCTTATTCATTTGCTGTTGATCACTAGTATGTCATAGCTCTGAAATTACCATCTCTGCTGTATCTGCGAATCGGCCTTTACGCATATTGCATACACAGGAGTATGTTTGTCACTGCTCTTTGTATACTGCAGAAACTGGGAATTCAGGGTTGTGTTATTGAAAGTGATCTCTTTTGAAGGGATCTCTGCTTTTTGGCATCCTTATGTCTTGGAGGGCATTGAGGAGGTATCAGGAATTAGAACCTCTCTGTGAATGTTTACTGGTTTAGGTCTTCAGACCATCTGAAATAGCATAAATGCTTCATATTCTTTCTCGTAATATTTTGAACTGGTTATTTGTTCAGCTAATGAGCAAACATTCTCAAAATATTTTTTTTCAGCTCTATAATGACTAAGTGTTGCCAGGCTCTCAGTTTCTCAGGCAAGAAGGATCAGAGTAATTCAGTGACAGTTTTAATAAAAACAGTTCTTTTCACAGTAGTTTTTCCCAAAACTGTGATACATTTTTCTCACAGAAAAAGTTACTTGTTTCCATCTGAAAAGATTTCTCTCTTTGATGTCTGCTTTTCACCAGGGAACAGAGAAAAAGCTGTATTTCTATCCTGAAAGCTGGGAGATTGGGCTCAAGTCCTTGCTTTATCATAGAATCATAGGTTAGGGTTGGAAAGGACCTTAAGATCATCTAGTTCCAATCCCCCTGCCATAAGCAAGGACACCTCACACTAAGCCGTGCCACCCAAGGCTTCATCCAACCTGGCCTTGAACACCGCCAGGGATGGAGCACTCAGAACCTTCCTGGGCAACCCATTCCAGCATCTCACCACCCTAACAGGAAAGAATTTCTTCCTTATATCCAATCTAAACCTCCCCTGTTTAAGTTTGAACCTGTTACCCCTTGTCCTGTCACTACAGTCTCTAATGAAGAGCCCCTCCCCAGCATCCCTGTAGGCTCCCTTCAGATACTGAAAGGCAGCTATGAGGTCTTCACACAGCCTTCTCTTCCCCAGGCTGGACAGCCCCAACTTTCTGAGCCTGTCTTCATATGGGAGATGCTCCAGTCCCCTGATCATCCTCGTGGCCCTCCTCTGGACTTGTTCCAACAGCTCCATGTCCTGTTTATGTTGAGGACACCAGAACTACACACAATACTCCAAGTGAGCCTGGGCTTGCTTCTTAAACCTCTCTTTCTTTTCCAGGAGAATGAATATGTTAGAGATTGTGATGCTGCCTGACTGGGTCAAACCCAGTAAGTTATTGAATTATTAAATTATTATTGGATTAATAAATTATCATTAAGTAATAACAAGTAATGGTAGTATTGTCAGTAGTAGAAGTAGTATTATAATCCTTTAGTTGTATGGTTAAGTGATAGTTTGATGAACACTGAGTAGCTTTGTGGTTATAGCTGGTGAGCTGCCATTGGCCAAATGTGTCTTGGTGGGATACTGCACACTGCTTTCCAAGAACAGTGCCACTCAGAGCCCCCTTACCCTCCTGCAGCTAATGTGCAGTCCCACCATCCCACCAGCTGTACAGAGGTACAGCAGATTTGAGGTGTTCAGAAGAGTCTTTCCTATACTGATAAATTTCATCAAATTCATATAAATCCTGTTCACTGTTTCCCCCACTGCCCATAGTTTTTTACAGGAGGGTAGCATAGATAACCATGTTTCTGATTCACCATCTGTGCCCTTCTCAGCACCATACTCTTCATGTATCTTTAATGGCATTATCATCTATTGTCTTCAGACCATTCATTTGGCAGGTTTAAACACCTTTAAATTTTGATCTTGTCCTTCAGTGTTGTTGTGGTTTAAGCCCAGCCGTAAATCAGAACCATGCAGTCTCTCTCTCATTCGTCCCTTTCCTTCCCAGCTCCCGGAGGGATGTGGAGGAGAATTGAAAGAATATAACTCCCACAGGTTGAGATAAGAGCAGTCCAGTAACTAAGGTATAACACAAATCACTACTGTTGCTACCACCAATAATAATAATGATAAGGGAAATAACAAGGAAAGAGAATACAGCACCTCACCAACCGCCAACCAATACGCAGCCCGACTGAGCAGTGATGTTGCCCTTCAGGATAACCCCCAGTTTTACATCCTGGGCATGACATGCTATGGTATGGAATACCTCTTTGGTCAGTTTGGATCAGGTGTCCTGTCTCTGCTTCCTCCCAGCCTCCACTCCTCCTTGGCAGAGCGTGAGACTCTTGGTCTTGGTCGGAGTAAACATTACTGAGCAGCAGTTAAAAACATCGGTGTTACCAGCGCTGTTCCCAGGCTGAAAGTCAGAGCCACAGCACTGCACCAGCTACTAAGAAGGAGAAAAATGACTGCTACTGCTGAACCCAAGGCGTGTGCTTGTTGCCTTTCCCAGTATTGTTTACAAATTTAGTTAGAATACAAATTTGATAAGAATTTCATCTTCCAGGTCATTAGTAAAAAGAAATGAAAAAATGGAATGTCTTCAGAGTTTCAGTAAAAGGATCCATAGTTGTTAGCATTTATAATAAAGTAGAAGGAAAATCAGAAGTAATCCAAGACCTGAACCCACTACTCCTGTCAATGCTTGCTCTTATAAAAAGTCCCTCTCCAGATTTCTTTTAGGTCCCTTCAGTTACTAGCGGGCTGCTCTATGGTCTCCCTTGAGCCTTCTCTTCCCCAGGTTGAATGAGATGAGACAAATTGTCACATGCACTGAGAGCCAAACACCTGAAGAAGGCTCCAGGCTTTTTGATCAGCTGGTTTGGTTTCAGCTCATCCAGGTCATCATTTGGTCCTTTCATCCAGATTTGGTTTTCTATCATAAGTGAGTTAAACCAAGAAGCCTGTGTGAATCCCAGTGGTGTATGAGTAAAGATCTGGGAACTGAGGCCCCAGTGCACTGCACTTGCGAATAAAATAACAAGTGAAAAATCGCACCAGCACTGGAATAAGGCAGTTTGCAGCCAACTGTTGAATGTGTAACACAGTCTCTTGAGGAATTTGGCTCCTGAGTAGCACAGCAGTGGAGGAGAGAGAGGTTTTATGAGCTGACTGCCTCCTCCAACCCAGGCACAGAAAAGCCATGTGTTTGGCAAATTTCCTGTGGGCTTTTGATGCAAACCAGGAAGCTGTATGTTAATGGAGTGTGTGGTGATCTTTAAAAGCATCTTGCATGTTGCTGTCAAGAGCAAAGTTAATTTCTGATACCAAGCCTAGACTGCAAGTGAATAAAATAAGATTACAAAATTACTTTATTCTGAGAATAATTGTATTGCTGCCTTTGTGTGTGCATTTCAGAGGTTTTCTTTCTAATTGACGTGTATGGAGAGAGCACTTCTAGCATTTGGAAATATTTTCCAAGGACATGTGATAAGAAAATTGTAATAAGAAAAGCTGTATACATCCTGGGAAGAAAAACCCCTGCAGAAATTACCAAGCATCTTCCTGGCTCCTCCAGTTTTTTTGCATATGAATAGTGCCCTAAATGCAATAATACTATGTTTAATAATATTATGTGAATAAGGATGTCAGGGTTTCGTTAATACAGTACTGTGATTCAGTGTTGTATCAGCCTGGAGAGTAATTTAGGGTGGCACAAAATCCTGCTAGCATGTTCTGGCTGGCAAAGCATGCTCTGTGTACAGGGTACACACTGGAGTTTGGTTTGCTTTATTTTGACCATCTAAATGTCACAGCATCTAATTGAAGCTAAATGTCATGGCTCTAGCCAGAAGTGAGAGACGGGTACAGGCAGCACTCCAGGATGGTTCAACTGACACCTACAACAGGTAGTATAGATTCAAATAACTCTCCTTTACTGCTTCGTTACTAAATGAAAGTAGAGAAGAACAGGAACTGGGAAAACTGATTCAATGCTACTGAGTAGGAAAAAGCTATTCAGATAATCATCTTTTTCTTCTCTTGAGCTTTTCTGTTATGTGTGACTTCTGCAAAGCAGAGGTACATTTTCATTGTGGGTCTCAGAACATCTATATACAAGATACTGAATACTAGACATCATGGTTAGGAGGGAGAAAAGCTGTATATTATGAGACTAATGAGTGTGTTTGGGCATAGCAGAGGAGCTTTCCAGCATTCAAGTCTTTCTTCAAACAAAAACAGAAGAACTTTTCAGCTTCTAGCTGCAGCTGCCATGGGAGCAATTTTGACTAATTTGTAATTAGAGCTGGTCAATATTTTTAACGAAGTAATGGCTTTCATTTCAGAAACAAACTTGTTTAGCACATATTAACCAAAATTGGAATTGAAAACAGTCTGGTTTGTTTCTGCTTTCCTTTTTCTTCTGCTTAATTCCTTTAAGTGGCTGAAAATCTTTATTTTTCCCTTTTCCTTGAAAATTAGCCTTTTTTTAATAGAGGCAAAACATGTTGCAAAATATGTGGATAAAAGAGTTGGTCATTTAAAACCAAGTCCTTCAGGGCTAAATTCACGATCTTGGGACCTTCTATTAGTGTTAATAATAAGGTAAGTATTTGAGTATCCAGTATCCAAAATATGATCTTCAATGAGTTCTCCACCACCAGAGTTTTAACTTTAAAGGCACCTACATTTCAGAATCCTTGAACCTGTATTTTCCACAGTTACCAGAATTTTTGTTAGTAATTGTATGTCAATGGTCCAAAGTAGTCCTCTCTCAATGGGGGTGAATGGCTTGGTGTCTCATTTATCCTAAAACATGTTTATCATCTAGAAATCAGATGGGGTGGCTCAGTTGAGGAGCTGTGTGCTGTTCCCAGATCAACATATCCTCTGTGTTCAGTTGTGGGGCTGACATGGGGTTTGCCAGCAGACATGGATCACGTTTGCTAGAGGTACTTTCTTATTTAAATGTTATTCTGTTTTTTTTCCTTTCTGAAGCCCTCCTAATGAGTCAGCAGGGTTTATACCATAAGAGTATTTTCTTTAAAGAAGGTGTTTTAGTGTTTCATCCTCAGAAAATACCCAAATGTATTTAA